>JANAVB010025198.1:2029396-2331896 GCA_029216955.1 Iris pallida
TGTTTCGGCTAATCAACAATGTCTGGTATTCGACTCTTGTTAATGGGGTCTCTTCAGGATTCTTTAAAGGTTTCCGAGGAGTTCGTCAAGGAGATCCATTGTCTCCTGCGCTCTTCATTATTGCGGCTGAAGTATTATCCAGGAATCTTAAAAATGCAGTGGGAAATGCATCTTTCAATCATTATTATGTGCCTAGTGGTTGTCCTGCGATTACGCATCTAGCATTTACAGACGATGTTCTTATATTTTCAGCAGGGGATGTGAGATCGGTCCAGTTAATACATGGGATCCTTCGGAGATATGAAAGAGCTTCGGGTCAGAGCATTAGCACATCCAAATCTTCTATTTATATATTGCCAACATTTGATAGGAAGAAGGAGCTTCACACCATTACTGGCTTTGAGGTTAAACACCCCCGGTTTGTGTATCTAGGTAGTCCTATGGCAATAGGGGTGAGGACTACCGATCTCTTTGATGATCTACTTGCTAAAATTCGGAGAAGGCTCGAAGGGTGGCAGCAAAAAATTTTATCGTATGGAGGTAAGTTAACCTTGATCAAATCAGTCTTGCTATCAATACCAATGTATATAATTGCATCTTGTAATCCTCCAAAATCAGTTCTTAATAAGCTGTAAGATATGTTTGTTCGGTTTTTTTGGGGCACTAATGATGGTGCACAAAAGCATGTGTGGTCGAGCTGGCAATCGATGGCACGTCCTACTGATGAGGCAGGCTTGGGATTTCGTAGTTTGGAAGACACAATGAATGCTTTCACAGCAAAGCTATGGTGGAAGCTCAAAACTCAACAAGGATTATGGCAACAATTTATTGTTGCTAGATACTGTAAATTCCAGGATCTGGACTACGTTGGTGCTCCGCAGAAATGCTCTCATGTCTGGAGAAGGCTGCTGCAAGGTCGGGAATTGGTGAACCAATATATAGGGCAACTGGCTACGGGAGAATGGACTTGGCTACCTGCAGGAAGTGGGAATTTTTCTGTCTCTGCAGCTTGGAAGCTCATTCGTAATCCAGGTCCTATTCGTCCTCATTTTAAGCATATTTGGAGCTCTTGTATTCCATATAAATGGTCTATTTTGATGTGGCGCCTTCTTCACAACAAGCTTCCGACGGATGATAATATCCAAAGGTTCGGATATCATCTAGCGTCGAAATGTAATTGCTGTGTTACGTCTTCAGTAGAGACAGCTGATCACATATTTGGGGAGGGGGAGTTAGTTAATGCTGTTTGGCTAGGTCTTCATACGGATATGAAGGTGAATCATAGGAGGGTGTCGTTGATCAGATTATTCACAAAATGGTGGAGAAGACCTAATGTTCATCTTAAAGAAATTGTTATTGCTGCCGTATGTTGGGTGATTTGGAAGAACAGAAATAAGTGGCGCTACGAAGGCTATCAATTTCTGCCATCTCAGTTGCTTCATGAGACTAAAAGGCAGGTAGGGAAAGCTCTAGTGAGGTGCTCGCACAAGCCCAAGCTTCCTATTTCTTGGAATATTGCAGGAATTGGATAGTGTGGCTTGTTGCCAAGTTATTAGCTCGAGTATTTTGAGTTTGGTTGTATCTTCAATCTGATATTTTGATTGTAACCTGAGTTGGGACTCATATGAAAGATCAATAAATTTCTAGTGTTCCTAAATATATATATATATATATATATATATATATATATATATATATATATGTAGATGTGTGTGTGTGTGCGTCTATATTTATAGGTATATAGATATGAATGTGTGTCTATATATATATAGATATGTTTGTGTGTGAAGAGAGTTTTAGAGAGTGAGATGAGAGATTAGAGAGGAAGAGATGAGGGATTAAAGAGGAAGATTAAGAGGGTGAGAGAGGGGAAATGAAGGGAAGAAGGAGGGCACCAACAGCAGCTGTGGAGGGGGAATGGAGCTGCTGCCCCCATGTAATGACCCGCTCCGCCCTAGCGGAATGCCGATTAAAACGGCAAGTGCAACGACTCAAACGAGCCGTCGACCCGAAGAGTTGGCATCGACCTGAAGAAGAATCGATACAAGGCTCACATTGGCCCGTCAAGATGAATCCAGGCTTAGACTTGCAAAGGCGCGCTCGGAGTAACGCTCGGCCAGGCTCACATTGGCCCGTCAAGATGAATCCAGACTTAGACTTGCAAAGGCGCGCTCGGAGTATCGCTCGGCCGATGCGAACATCGCTAAGGTGGGTGGCTCCGATGAACCCGTCTTTGCTTAGCCTAGACATCCAACAATACGGACACTATAGCTAGAATCGCTAGGCGATAACACTGCGCATGCTAATAAAGGACTCAATGCACCTAGCTAAGGGAATAATCCTATCTTGTATGCTTGTATAGAATATGGAAAGAAATATAGAAAATATGAGAACTCTAGCACCGTGCTCCACGATCGTGCTACGGCACAAGCTTACGTTTATGTTCCTTATACGTTCAACAATGAAACAATGAATGGGTTACAACAATGGAATGGAAAGGCTATCAACATAGTCATTCCGAGTAGAGTATAGCAACATTGAAAGACTATAGGACCGATGGGTCGCCAAGGCGACTCCCGCACAGGGAGTTGCATAATGTATGAATCAAAGAATGAATGAATAAGTGAATGAATGAATCAATGAACAAAAGAACAAGTGAAAGAAGGAAGAAAGGAAAGAATAAATGAAAGATAAGAAAGGAAAGAATGGTTAGCGACAGGTGTGACGGGAACGTACAACGGGGCTCGCTACCCGCGTTGCACGGACGCCAACCTTGTCGATAACGCATTATGGCTAAAGGTTAGCCTATGACTCAAAGACAGCCGTTAAGTTAAAATGATAATAAAATACGAAATGGTCGTGGACGGCTCGTGCACGAGCGAAAAGGGATTCCAAGGGCAACGAACGACGTTTTCGTGGCCGGCCTAGGCGGAATCATGGCCTACGGGCGGACAGAATGTGCGGGCTTGGGCACATAACCATACGTAGGGCCGGTTATTCAATAGTCTATCAAGGTGTACCAGCCATCACGCTTGATAGATGAGAATGCCACAGGGGAAAATGTCCAAAATGGCTGACATGCCAGCGACCGGTGCATATAGATTTAAGTGGACTTTGTTGGTGGCAATCTATGTGCAAGTCTGTGCATTGAAATCAAAGTAGTTTAAGTTAACTGAACAAAGCGCCTACTGAACGGGCTTGAAATGTATCACACCAAATGATAAAGAGTACTTCATGAAATGAGTTAAAAGAAGACACGCCTACGATGCGCTAGAACCTGAGGCAGGGACACGCCCTTGAACACTGAATATTTACAAGAATCACGTTAAGTTATTACATATGAATTGTGGACTAACTTGGTTTGCTTTGGACAGGGAAGGCCGGACGGTAAGTATGGGTAAGTCATGCATGTATTTCCATGCGACACTTGAAATTGGCAACACGAGATAGGCTATGAAATATGCCATGAAATTGACCCTAAGGAAAGATTAGAAAGACAATGAATGATAGAGATGCACAAAAGTAAATATAACGTGTTTGGTTATGATAGCATTGTGGGCGAGCTAGCCTCCCCACCAATGCATAACAATGTACTGATAACCCCACAGTCTGCTTGCAGGAAGCAGAAAACGTCGGCGGGTGCAGAGCTTTCCTCGAACGTGCTAAGGCGCGGAGCTATCTCTGGAGCCTTGGAGCGTTGCAAGGAGCTGGAGCACCATATACAGGACATAATGTATCGGAACATCGCCATGAATCATTCCATCTTGTAAGCCACTTGGCACGCCTTTATGTTTCAGAGAGAGAGAGCTTGAGAGACTTGTAAACTCGGCCTAGCGCCGCTTGTAAACTTCTTGAATATCAATAAAGAGTTGAATTCGCTTCAAATTGTGTTCATTTTCTGCTGCAAATGGGGACACTCTGTGCGACTCTGTGGCCTAGCTCAAATCGGCCATTTCTGGACTTGGCCTTGCACGGGCGCAACCTAGGCCCGTGCGGCATCACGTCTTAGCGAGGACGATCGCTCCTGCGGGAGCGGGGCGTGACAGATTGGTATCAGAGCACGGCTTTACGTCCTTGGACTTTATTTTGATTTTTCTCAGTTTTGAAAGCTCGTTGAAATAAAAGAAGGATACGCTCTCTCTCGTTGTGCCTTAGGATGTTCCATACAATAAGTCTAATATTTTCAAAAGCTCGTACAAGTACTGGATTGAACGGGATCGATAGGCGAAGGCCTTTGTGCCGAACCACAACGTACTTGAGTTGGAAGGAACCGATGCAAAGAGTTAGCAAAAATACAAGACGTGCTTGAATAACCTTACGCTGACAATAGCGAACGAGTACACGAGACCGAAGCATAGTTCGAACGGGATGGTTATGCACGCAGCCTTTTGGCTAAGTTGTGCCGAGTATCGTGCACCTAGACTCTTTGGTGCAAACGAGTTACGAGCGAGATTGACTATCGCTTGGACAAGAATAAGGGAGACTTAGAACGTATGTTGATAGAGACGCTACTTGACCGACGCTAAAGCGAACACGAGGAAATGGTTCTTAGATTTTGAAGAATGAGCGAACGCACGATGGAACACATCGATTGGGAATCGAATGATCTTTTGAGGATTTGTAGAATGACTTGACTCTAAGTGGTGTATGTGATAGGTTCGAAGAAGAATAAGAGCGAGCGTCGTTGACTAGTCGAGTGGCTCGAACCCTGAGTGGTGTATGGACGTTATAGAAATTGTTCGAGCGAGACTAAAGGATTTGCGGATAGAACGAGTATGTCGGCAAGCGATGATATCGCGCAAGCCTTAGAATGAGTAACGCTTAGTTGGTTGCGACTTTGGGAGTCTCAAACGAGATATTGTTCGGACGAATTAAGAATGCGTAGTGCGAATTACGAAATGATTGAATAGAAAGTCGGAACGATGAAACGAATGGAGGTCTTGGTCGAGGAAATGTAGTGAATCGTACATGCGACTTTGAATTTAGTCGAAGGGATTGAAACTTGAGTTAAGGTGAAATACCCATGGACGAGATCGAAGATAGCACGATCGGAAGATAGAGTGCATGGAAAATGTTGGTTTGAAGATACGAGGATGACTAAGGATTTGGAATAGATGTTGCTCAATAAAGGGTTAGCACGAGACAACGTGAATTGAGGAATTAAGTTGCACGACTCGGAATTCGTTGCAAAAGGAAGATCGTCAGGTTATGTGCATCATTGATGGTATTGAGGCGTATCAAAGATCGATGTACGATAACTCGGGGGTACTCTAATTCGATGAATGATGAGCGTGTTAGAAGTTATTGTTTCGAAGGATGCTATGTTGGGGATTGGATAGAAATGAATGTTGGATGGAGAGGAATGTGACTTGATTGTTCGGTGATAACCACAATGACAACGATCTTGTCTTGCACGAGCGCAACTCCAGCCTCGCACATGCGTCACGTCGAATTTGGGACGATCGTTCCGCGTGAGCGTTGGCATGGTGATTCGTGTCCAGCGGGAATGGTCGAACTCAAAATATCATGACATGGCAATTTTGATTACTTCGACTTGTGGTTTGAAGCGAAGGTGAATTCGAGGATTGTTAGGACTTGCGATTGAAGAATGAGAAAACTTAAGGATTGAGTAAACCCAATCCGCATATCGAAAATGAGCAAGTCTAGACGCAACGTAAGAGTTACGTCCCGATGAGGACGATTATTCTGCGGGAATGTTGACATAGTGATTCATGTTCGCCGTAGATAATCAGACTTACGTGATATCGGGGCGCGACATATTGCAAGGCTAGACGACCTTGTGATCGACTACGTGAATTGGATAGGTGGATTGTATCAAACATACTTGAAGAGATAGACTATGGTAATTGCTAGTGCGGACGCACGATAATAACATGCCGAGGATTCGATTGAGGACAACCTATCGTAGGGTGACTTTCCTAAACGAGCTCGGACGTGGAACGGAGATTGTGATGATGCGAATAGGGTGAACGCTGCTTGATGTTTAGAAATTTGAGTGAAATGAGCTTGGGTAGAAACTCCCTTACAAACAAACAAATGGTTTGACCATAGGATTTGGGACGAGCGTCGTGCGATGACCTTGCACAATAAACCGTGAAGTTGACTTGTAACTATGACCTTGTGAGCTGACCTAGCGGATAGGCGGATGACCCTATGCCGAGTGATTGAACCTTTATGATTGACATTGGAGTATCGGTTGGACGGACGATAGACTTGGGGCAACAAGACTTAGAGTAGGACGGAGAACTAGGAGTATGCGTGAATGACGACGAGATTGGCCCCAAACGAAGAAAAAGATAGGAATGGATGATGCGCAAGTAAAGTTGGAATAACGAATTGAATCATTGATTGGAAAACGTACTCGATGATATTGCAATACTTGGTCTTGAATCGGACGAAAATTACTTAAACTTGGTCGACCCCGCTAAGAAGAAATCGTATTGATTTCATTGACAAGAGCGCTTGAGAAGCGAAACGAATCATCTCGAGGACCGAGATAAACGATATGTGATACACACATGAGTTCGGTTTAAATCGAAGTTAGCAAAATGATCGGCAAATCGAAAATATCACGAATAGCTTGTCCGACTTCGCTAGTCGCTAAGCTTGGTTGAAATGTACATATTCGGGGGACGCCTTGGATACGCGCATGATCCAAACTCAGCGACATGATAAACTCGAATGCAGCTGCAAGTGGGTGTTGCGATGCGCATGAACGAATGAGTGAGTTTGCCTCAGCCTACGTCTCTCGTATTTGATAAATTATAATGCACCTCGTGCGACCATTTCAGTCCCATGACACGTCAAAACAGCAACCAAATCGAAGAAACACTTGAATTGAATAAGTGCCATCAACTCTAAAATGAATAAAAAGTTGTTTAATAAAATTGACCAAACGTATGTGACACAGAACTTGGAAAGGTACCAAGCATGGTTCGATGCCATCGAACGATAAAGCCATTCGATAAGGATTGTCTAAGAAACGTGACGACACGAGTCAAGGAACGGTAGGATGACCTGCACTCAGGAAGTCTCGAGGACGAGACTTGTTTGAGTGGTGTATTATGTAATGACCCGCTCCGCCCTAGCGGAACGCTGATTCAAATGGCAAGTGCAACGACTCAAACGAGCCGTCGACCCGAAGTATCGCTCGGCCGATACGAACATCGCTAAGGTGGGTGGCTCCGATGAACCCGTCTTTGCTTAGCCTAGACACCTAACAATACGGACACTATAGCTAGAATCGCTAGGCGATAACACTGCGCATGCTAATAAAGGACTCAACGCACCTAGCTAAGGGAATAATCCCATCTTGTATGCTTGTATAGAATATGGAAAGAAACATGGAAAATATGAGAACTCTAGCACCGCGCTCCACGCTCGTGCTACGGCACAAGCTTACGTTTATGTTCCTTATACGTTCAACAATGAAACAATGAATGGGTTACAACAATGGAATGGAAAGGCTATCAACATAGTCATTCCGAGTAGAGTATAGCAACATTGAAAGACTATGGGACCGATGGGTCGCCAAGGCGACTCCCGCACAGGGAGTTGCATAATGTATGAATGAAAGAATGAATGAATAAGTGAATGAATGAATCAATGAACAAAAGAACAAGTGAAAGAAGGAAGAAAGGAAAGAATAAATAAAAGATAAGAAAGGAAAGAATGGTTAGCGACAGGTGTGACGGGCACGTACAACGGGGCTCGCTACCCGCGCTGCATGGACGCCAACCAAGTCTATAACGCATTATGGCTAAGGGTTAGCGTATGGCTCAAAGACAGCCGTTAAGTTAAAATGAAAATAAAATACGAAATGGTCGTGGACGGCTCGTGCACGAGCGAAAAGGGATTCCAAGGGCAACGAACGACGTTTTCGTGGCCGGTCTAGGCGGAATCATGGCCTACGGGCGGATAGAATGTGCGGGCTTGGACACATAACCAAACGTAGGGCCGGTTATTCAATAGTCTATCAAGGTGTACCAGCCATCACGCTTGATAGATGAGAATGCCACAGAGGAAAATGTCCAAAATGGTTGACATGCCTGCGACCGGTGTCTATAGATTTAAGTAGGCTTTGCTGGTGGCAATCCACGTGCAAGTCCTTGCATTGAAATCAAAGTAGTTTAAGTTAACTGAACAAAGCTCCTACTGAACGGGCTTGAAATGTATCACACCAAATGATAAAGAGTACTACATGAAATGAGTTAAAAGAAGACACGCCTACGACGCGCTAGAACCTGAGGCAGGAACACGTCCTTGAATACTGAATGTTTACAAGAATCACGTTAAGTTATTACATATGAATTGTGGACTAACTTGGTTTGCTTTGGACAGGAAAGGCCGGACGGTAAGTATGGGTAAGTCATGCATGTATTTCCATGCGACACTTGAAATTGGCAACACGAGATAGGCTATGAAATATGCCATGAAATTGACCCTAAGGAAAGATTAGAAAGACAATGAATGATAGAGATGCACAAAAGTAAATATAACGTGTTTGGTTATGATAGCATTGTGGGCGAGCTAGTCTCCCCACCAGTGCATAACAATGTACTGATAACCCCACAGTCTGCTTGCAGGAAGCAGGAAACGTCGGCGGGTGCGGAACTTTCCTCGAACGTGCTAAGGCGCGGAGCTATCTCTGGAGCCTTGCAAGGAGCTGGAGCACCATATACAGGACATAATGTATCAGAATATCGCCATGAATTATTCCATCTTGTAAGCCACTTAGCACGCCTTTATGTTTCAGAGAGAGAGCTTGAGAGACTTGTAAACTCGGTCTAGCGCCACTTTTAAACTTCTTGAATATCAATAAAGAGTTGATTCGTTTCAAATTGTGTTCATTTACTTTCTGCTGCAAATGGGGACACTCTGTGCGACTCTGTGGCCTAGCTCAAATCGGTCGTTTCTGGACTTGGCCTTGCACGGGCGCAACCTAGGCCCGTGTGGCATCATGCCTTAGCGAGGGCGATCGCTCCTGCGGGAGCGGGGCGTGACACCCCCCCACAAATACCAGCAGCAGCAGCAGCATTAAGCTGCAGCAGTAATCCCAGCAGCAACTTAGTAGCAGCAGTTGTAATGTCCCGCTCCATACGAGGCATTTGGTTGGCTTATTGGATGGGATCAGAATATTGGACCGTGACTTATGTTGGGAATCGGAAGAATTGAGACTGATACAGTCTCTCTTAGTTGGCTAGACGGAATGGGTATTGGAACGTGGCTCGCTGGTGGAGCTATACATAGTGGAATTGTTTGATCGGAGCAGGAAGACCCTTTATTGCAAGTGAGTGGAACTGTCCTTCCTCCTCCTTACTCCTTCATGCTTAATAAATAAAGTATTGAAATGCTATGAACTGT
Source organism: Iris pallida (assembly GCA_029216955.1). NCBI lineage: Eukaryota > Viridiplantae > Streptophyta > Magnoliopsida > Asparagales > Iridaceae > Iris > Iris pallida. Next base: position 2,038,781 of record JANAVB010025198.1, read on the forward strand.
CCCTAAACGTCCCATATGTTAGTTGCTGAATAATAGAGATGCTTATGCTAAAAATTATTGAAATGTACAACACATCGAACTGCTAATGTGATTCGTTGCCTGAGAATGAATTGATAACATTGATCCTTATGTTTAATGCTGCTGAAACGGCAAAACACTTGAATAATGAGATACCTTATGAATGATAGAAAAAGAAATGAACTGGCTATGCTATCGAACCAATGAACTGAATAAAAAACTAGAATCATGTACTCTCTCTATAACTCTTGCAAGAATATGAAATACTGTCTGTCCCTTATAAGAAATGAATGAATAAATAAATGTCCCTATGAAATGAATGAATGTTAAGTTCCTCTTAAGAAAGGAATGATATGAGATACGTTGCAATGAAGCAATGAATGAGAAATGATAAAGCTGGGATTGTTGAGATCACCAAATGAAATGATGGTAATGTTGAAATGAATAAGTCATTGAATATGACTAATGATGCACTGATGCCTTTACTTTCCTTAATATATTTTACCATGTGATTATGTTCACAATCGAGTCGGACACGCATTCGCATGGTCATGGACAACTTGTATACAAGGTTTGAGTAATAATTTTCTCGAAAGGTTCCTAGGGCCCTGGGGACCGATTCGGCCTAGGAGGAAATAATGATGAGTGCTATGGGAGCACGGATAAGGCAGGGTGGCATAGAGACTCGCCACCTACTATGTTGACCGTATTATCTTGAAATGAAATAAAATAAAAAGAGTCCATATGGTTTAACAACACCAGTGACCATGTAGTCGGGATGCATGCTAATGAATGTTTTGTGCAGGCAGAGTAAGTATATCGGATAACCTGTATTTGATACAGGTACGAGAAGTCGGCTATCGGTAAGAAATCACATAATTGTGATATTGTATAAGTTGGTTTAACTTGCCTGCTTAACATGTTCCATTCAAGTATGCTAGAAAGATACCGTACTTTAAATAGTGCTCAAACATAACATCTATGCTAAGTGATGCTTAAAGTGAGAATTGTCATAACATGTTTAAGATGTTAAAGTTAACGATGCCTCAATGACGCCTTTGCATGATAACACTAAGAATATGTTTACATGCTTCACTCTGATTATTGCCCATGAACTGCAAACTGATGTTAGGCCCCAAGTAGAAAGATCACTCTAATAAATGCTTGCTTAAATGACCACTTTAATGTTGGTTTATGCGAGTTGGTTGGATTCTGCTCGCCAGTACATAGATGATATGCTGACCCACGTTTTGTGGGCAGGTGCTCGTGCTTGGGATATTCTACACATGATGATTGGCTTGATTGGTCCTGCAGCATCGAAGATTTGTTGGGCATACAGAAGATCTCCTTACACAAGATGAAGTCTTCTGTTTATAAAGGGCATAATGTATGGAACATCGTAATCAGTTGTACCAGTAAGATTGTTGTAATGACCCGCTCCGCCCTAGCGGAACACCGATTCAAACGGCAAGTGCAACGACTCAAACGAGCCGTCGACCCGAAGAGTTGGCATTGACCTGAAGAAGAATCGATGCAAGGCTTACATTGGCCCGTCAAGATGAATCCAGACTTTGACTTTCAAAGGCGCGCTCGGAGTATCGCTCGGCCGATGCGAACGTCGCTAAGGTGGGTGGCTCCGATGAACCCGTCTTTGCTTAGCCTAGACATATAACAATACGGACACTAATGCTAGAATCGCTAGGCGATAACACCGCGTATGCTAATAAATGACTCAACGCACCTAGCTAAGGGAATAATCCCATCTTGTATGCTTGTATAGAATATGGAAAAGAACATGGAAAAATGTGAGAACTCTCGCGCCGCATTCCCCGCTCGTGCTAAGGCACAAGCTTGCGTTCAACAATGAAATAATGAATGGATTATAATAATGAAATGGGAAGACTATCAACATAGTCGTTCCGAGTAGAGTATAGCAACATTGAAAGATTATGGGATCGATGGGTCGCCAAGGCGACTCCCGCATGAGAAGTTGCATAATGTGTGAATGAAAGAATGAATGGATAAGTGAATGAATGAACCAACGAATGAAAGAATGAATACGTGAATGAATCAATGAACGAACGGACAAGTGAAAAGATAGAAAAGAAAGAATGAATAAAAGAAAGAAAAGAAAGAATGAATAAAAGATAAGGAAGAAAGGAATGGTTAGCGACAGGTATGACGGGCACGTGCAACGGGGCACGCTACCCACGCTGCACGGACGCCAACCTGGTCGATAACGTATTATAGCTAAGGGTTAGCCTACGACTCGGAGACAGCCGTTAAGTTAAATAACAAACAAAAAGAAAACGAAATGGTCGTAGACAATCCATTAGTATACGGGAGGTGGGATATATAAGGGATTTCCAGCAGCACAGTCAAAGTGTGAAGGACGTGCCGATCCGGACGGAAATCAAAAGTATGGCTTACGGACTGCCTGAGTGCGGGCTTGGCCACCAGGGGACGTAAGGCCGGGTATTTTAAAAGACTATCAGGGTGTACCAAGCCGCACGCCATGATAGGTAAGGAAATTACCAAGGGAAAGACATGTCCAAATTGGCTTGTGATGCCAGCGACCGATGCATATAGATTAAGTGGGCTTTGCTGGTGGCAATCCACGTACAAGTCCTGGCATTAAAATTAAAGTAGTCTAAAGTTAATTGAATGAAGTGTCTTATGAATATGCTTGAAATGTAACACACCAAATGATAATGAGAAATTCATGCAAGTGACTTAGATAACGTGCCTACGACGTGCTAGAATCCGAGGCAGGGACACGCACTTGACATCGAAAAGTTCATATTGAATTGTTGACTAACTTGGTTTACTTTGGACAGGGAAGGCCGGACGGTAAGTATGGGTAAGTCGTGCATGTATTTCCATACGACACTTGAATTTGGCAACACGGGGTAGGTTATGAAATATGCCATGAAACTGATCCTAATGCAAGATTAGAAAGACAATAAATGATAGACGGTGCACAAAAGTAAATGGAACGTGTTTGGTAATGATAGCATTGTGGGCGAGCTAGCCTCCCCACCAGTGCATAACAATGTACTGATAACCCCACAGTCTGCTTGCAGGATGCAGGAGACATCATCGGGTGCGGAGCTTCCCTCGAACGTGCTAAGGCACGGAGCTATCTCTGGAGCCTTAGAGCGTTGCAAGGAGCTGAAGCACCATATACAGGACATAATGTATCGGAACATCGCCATAAATCATTCCATCTTGTAAGCCACTTGGCACGCCTTTTATGTTTCAGAGAGTGAGAGAGCTTGAGCGATTTGTAATATCGGCCTAGCGCCGCTTGTAAACTTCTTGAATATTAATAAAGAGTTGAATTCGCTTCAATTTGTGTTCATTTACTTTCAGCTGCAAATGGGGACACTCTGTACGACTCTGTGGCCTAGCTCAAATCGGCCGTTTCTGGACTTAGCCTTGCATGGGCGCAACCTAGGCCCATGCGGCATCACGCCTTAGCGAGGACGATCGCTCCTGCGGGAGCGGGGTGTGACAGATTGGTATCAGAGCACGGCTCTACGTCCTTGGACTTTATTTTGATTCTCTCAGTTTTGAAAGCTCGTTTGGAAACAAAAGAAGTGTACGCTCTCTCTCGTGGTACCTTGGGTTGTTCTATACAATAAGTATAATATTTTTAAAAGCTCGTACAAGTACTCGGTTGAACGGGATCGATAGGGAAAGGCCTTTGTGCCGAACCACGACGTACTTGAGTTGGAAGGAACCGATGCTAAGAGTTAGCAAAACGCAAGACGTGCTCGAATAACCTTACGCTGACAATAGCGAACGAATACACGAGACCGAAGTATAGTTCAAACGGGATGGTTATGCACGTAGCCTTTTGGCTAAGTTGTGCCGAGTATCGCGCACCTAGACTTTATGGTGCAAACGAGTTGCGAGCGAGATTGACTATCACTCGGACAAGAATAAGGGAGACTTAGAACGTATGTTGATAGAGACGCTATTCGACCAACGCTAAAGCGAGCACGAGAGATGGTTCTTAGACTTTGACGAATGGACGAACGCGTGATTGAATACATCGATTGGGAATCGAATGATCTTTTAAGGATTTGTAGAATGACTTGACTCCGAGTGGTGTATGTGATAGCTTCGAAGAAGGAAAAGAGCGAGTGTCGATGACTAGTCGAATGGCTCGAACTCTGAGTGGTATATGGACGTTATAGAAATTGCTCGAACGAGACTAAATGATTTACGAATAGAACGAGTACGTCGGCAAGCGATGATATCGCGCAAGCCTTAGAACGAGTAACGCTTAGTTGGTTTTGACTTCGAGAGTCTCAAACGAGATATCGTTCGGACGAATTAAGAATGCATAGTGTGAATTATAAAACGAATGGAGGTCTTGGTCGAAGAAACATAGAAGATCGTGCATACGATTTTAAAATTTAGTTGAATGGATTGAAACTTGAGTTAAGGTGAATTACTCATAGACGAGATCGGGAATAGCACGGTCGGAAGATTGCGTGCATAGGAAACATTGATATGATGATACAAAAATGACTAAGGAATTGGAATTGATGTTGCTCGATGAAGAGTTAGCACGCGACAATGTGAATTAAGGAAATAAGTTGCACGATTCGGAATTCGTTGTAAAAGAAAGATCGTCGGGTTATGTACATCATCGATGGTATTGAGACGTATCAAAGATCGATGTACGATAACTCGAGGGTACTCTGATTCGATGAATGACGATCGTGTTAGAAGTTATTGTTTTGAAGGATGCTATGTTGGAAATGAATATTTGGAATGAGGAAGGAAAGTGACCTGATTGTTCGGTGATAACCACAATGACAACGATCTTGTCTTGTGCAAGCGCAACTCCAGCCTCGCACATACGTCACGTCGAATTCGGGACGATAATTTCGCGTGAGCGTTGGCATGGTGATTCATGTCCAGCGGGAATGATCGAACTCGAAATACCTTGACATGGCAATTTTGATTGCTTCAACTTGTGGTTTGAAACGAAAGTAAATTCGAGGATTGTTAGGACTTGCGATTGAAGAATGAGAAAACTTGAGGATTGCGTAGGTCTAATCCGCGTATCGAAAACGAATTAGTCTAGATGCAAGCAAGAGTTACGCCTCGATAAGAATGATTATTCAGTGGGAGCGTTACATGGTGATTCATGAACCACCATAGATAATCGGACTCGCGTGAGATTGGGGCACAACGTATTGTCAAAGCTAGACGACCTCGTGATCGAATACATGAATTGGTTAGAGTTGGTGATTTGAATAGATTCGAATACGCACAAACGAATGCATTGATGCGAATAGGTGATCGTGCTCGATGTTTAAAAATTTGAGTGACGCGAGCTTGGGTAGAAATTCCTGTATAAACGAACAAATGGTTTGACCATAGGATTTGGGGCGGGCTTCGTGCAGCAACTTTGCGTGATAAGCCACGGACTTGAGTTGTAACTATGACCTTGTGAGCTGACCTAGCGGATAGGCGGACGACCCTATGCCGAGTGATTGAACCTGTGCGATTGACATTACAGTATCGTCTGGACGGACGATAGACTTTGGGGAAACAAGACTTAGAGCAGGAACGGGAAACTAGGAGTGTGCGTGATTTTGAGTCGGACGAAAAGTACTTAGACTTGGTTGACCCCGCTAAGAAGAAATCATACTGATTTCGTGGACAAGAATGCTTGAGAAGCGATTCGGGCCATCTCGATGACCGAGATAAATAATAGTGAGATGCACGCGAGTTCGGTTTTAAATCGAAGTTAGCAAACGATCGACAAATCGAAACTATCACGAGTAGCTTGTCCGACTTCGCTAGTCGCTAAGCTTGGTTGAAATGTACGTATTCGGGGGACGCCTTGAATGCGTGCACGATCCAAACTCAGCGATATGATGAACTCGAATGCAGCTGCAAGTGGGTGTTGCGATGCGCATGAACGAATGAGTGAGTTTGCCTCAGCCTAACGACTCTCATGTTTGAGAATTACAACGCACCTTGTACGACCGTTTCAGTCCCTTAATATGTCAAAATAACAACCAAGTCGAAGAAATGCGACGATTGAATAAGTGCCATCAACTCTAAAGATGAATAAAAAGTCATTTAATAAAAATCGACCAGACGTACACGACACGGAACTTAGACGGGTATCGAGTATGGTTCGATGCCATCGAACGATAGAGCCATTCGATAGTATTGTCTAAGAAATACGACGACACGAGTTAAGAAATGGTAGGATGATCTGCACTCAGGAAGTCTCGAGGACAAGACTTGTTTTGAGTGGTGTATTATGTAATGACCCGCTCCGCCCTAGCGGAACGCCGATTCAAACGGCAAGTGCAACGACTCAAACGAGCCGTCGACCCAAAGAGTTGGCATCGACCTGAAGAAGAATCGATGCAAGGCTTACATTGGTCCATCAAGATGAATCCAGACTTAGACTTTCAAAGGCGCGCTCGAAGTATCGCTCGGCCGATACGAACATCGCTAAGGTGGGTGGCTCCGATGAACCCGTCTTTACTTAGCCTAGACACATAACAATACGGACACTAATGCTAGAATCGCTAGGCGATAACACCGCGTATGCTAATAAATGACTCAACGCACCTAGCTAAGGGAATAATCCCATCTTGTATGCTTGTATAGAATATTGAAAAGAACATGGAAAAATGTGAGAACTCTCGCGCCGCATTCCCCGCTCGTGCTAAGGCACAAGCTTGCGTTCAATAATGAAACAATGAATGGATTATAATAATGAAACGGGAAGACTATCAACATAGTCGTTCCGAGTAGAGTATAGCAACATTGAAAGATTATGGGATCGATGGGTCACCAAGGCGACTCCCGTATGGGGAGTTGCATAATATGTGAATGAAAGAATGAATGGATAAGTGAATGAATGAACCAACGAATGAAAGAATGAATACGTGAATGAATCAATGAACGAACGGACAAGTGAAAAGAAAGAAAAGAAAGAATGAATAAAGAAGAAAAGAAAGAATAAATAAAAGATAAGGAAGAAAGGAATGGTTAGCGACAGGTATGACGGGCACGTACAACGGGGCTCGCTATCCGTGCTGCACGGACGCCAACCTGGTCGATAACGCATTATGGCTAAGGGTTAGCCTACGGCTCGGAGACAGCCGTTAAGTTAAATGACAAACAAAAAGAAAATGAAATGGTCGTGGACAATTCATTAGTATACGGGAGGTGGGAGATATAAGGGATTTCCAGCGGCACAGTCAAAGTGTGAAGGACGTGCCGGTCCGGACGGAAATCAAAAGTATGGCTTACGGGCTGCCTGAGTACGGGCTTGGCCACCAGGGGACGTAAGGCCGGGTATTTGAAAAGACTATCAGGGCGTACCAAGCCGCACGCCATGATAGGTGAGGAAATTACCAAGGGGAAGACATATCCAAATTGGCTTGTGATGCCAGCCACCGATGCATATAGATTAAGTGGGCTTTGCTGGTGGCAATCCACGTACAAGTCCTTGCATTGAAATCTCTAAAGTTAATTGAATGAAGTGTCTTATGAATATGCTTGAAATGTAACACACCAAATGATAATGAGAAATTCATGCAAGTGAGTTAGATAACGTGCCTACGACGTGCTAGAATTCGAGGCAGGGACACGCACTTGACATCGAAAAGTTTATATTGAATTGTTGACTAACTTGGTTTACTTTGGACAGGGAAGGCCGGACGGTAAGTATGGGTAAGTCGTACATGTATTTTCATGCGACACTTGAATTTGGCAACACGGGGTAGGTTATGAAATATGTCATAAAATTGATCCTAAGGCAAGATTAGAAAGACAATGAATGATAGACGGTGCACAAAAGTAAATAGAACGTGTTTGGTAATGATAGCATTGTGGGCGAGCTAGCCTCCCCACCAGTGCATAACAATGTACTGATAACCCCACAATCTGCTTGCAGGATGCAGGAGATATCATCGGGTGTGGAGCTTCCCTCGAACGTGCTAAGGCACGGAGCTATCTCTGGAGCCTTGGAGCGTTGCAAGGAGCTGAAGCACCATATACAGGACATAATGTATCAGAACATCGCCATGAATCATTCCATCATGTAAGCCACTTGGCACGCCTTTTATGTTTCATAGAGAGAGAGAGCTTGAGCGATTTGTAATATCGGCCTAGCGCCGCTTGTAAACTTCTTGAATATCAATAAAGAGTTGAATTCGCTCCAATTTGTGTTCATTTACTTTCAGCTGCAAATAGGGACACTCTATGCGACTCTGTGGCCTAGCTCAAATCGGCCGTTTCTGGACTTAGCCTTGCACAGGCGCAACCTAGGACCGTGCGGCATCACGCCTTAGCGAGGACGATCGCTCCTGCGGGAGCGGGGCGTGACAATTGTAAGCCAAGTCTGTATATTGAGTTGTAATCCAATGTATCCAAGTATCAAATGTAAGCTTTGTAGCATTGTTCAGTTGGCTTCCAATGTAAAGTGGGATTTGTTGTAAGCATTGTACTTCAATACAAGTCTTCTACTCTTCTTCAATTATCAATAAAGAGAATAAAGTTCTATATATCTCTGTGTGACTTCAAGTTATCCTTTTATCTCCGCTGCTATAAAGAAATGATATATTTCTATTCAATGAAAAATATTGTCCTTATTAACTTCAATTTATCTGCTTATGCCGCTGCGATGTGTTCCTATTTGAAGATAATCAATTATGTACCATCTTTGCCTTGTACAAGTGCAATACCAGACTTGTACGGCATCACGCCCAGGCGAGGATGATCAATTCTAAGAGATAAAATGTGTGAATAAACGACTCTACGAATCGGGGCGTGACAGCAGTAGCTTTAAGGACCCCCCTTTTTAGCCTATAAACCCCCCCTAAAAACCCCTCTATATATATACTTGTATACCTATATATATACGTATATATGCCCATATATATATGCATATATACTCCCTTATATACTCCAAAAATAATCCCCCAATTAGTCCTATGAGTGTGTGTGTGTAGAGTGAGTTTAGAGAGAGTTAGTGAGGGAGTCGGAATTTGGTGAAAGGGGAAAATTGAGTTACGAGTGTCGGAACGCGTCCAAAATTGGATAAGACTTAGATAATGTGAATTAGATTTTGTGGGTAGGCTCCCGAGTTGAAATCGGGGTTTCGTGTGGGAGTAGGACAATGATATCGTACGATATCATAGAGTATCTCGCGATACTCAAGATAATCGGTAAATCGACAACATGAGTCGTAAGATGGACTGGATGTCCACTCTACCTAATGATAGTATAGGCTAGTATCCTACTACCTGTCATGCCCCGCTCCCGTAGGAGCGATCGTCCTCGCTAAGGCGTGATGCCGCACGAGCCTAGATTGCGCTCGTGCAAGGTGGGTTCCATAATGGCCGATTTCAGCGGCTGCGACGGGGTCGTCGCACAGAAGTCCCGAGCAGAGACATTGAATAATAGCAGCGGAATTTAGAACAAAACACAAGTCATTCAAAGAAGCTCTTTATTGATATTGAGACAACGATTACATTGGGGGCGCAAGGCCAAGATTACAATCACTCAAGCTCACTCTTCTCATATTTTACAATTTCACTCAGCTCTCTCTCATCTCTCAATTACAAGTCTTGATCCGACGGAAGCTTCGAAAGGCGATGTCCATACATTATGTCCTGTATAAGTCTTTACTCCATGCGGCTGCATGCTTCGAGTCGCCAAGGAACTCCATGCCTCGACGCATCCAAGTGAGCCCCGCGCCACGAGCTTCTACCTGTGCCTGCACGTGCAAACTATGTGGGTGTCAGTACTCAACTGTACTGGTAGAATGAGCTCCTCGCCCACCCATACAAAACCAACACGTTTACATTACTTTGTGCAACATAGTCCCCTTTTTGATTGTCTTTCTACTCTTGCCTTAGGATCAGTTTTAGGACCGGCACCTTAGCGCAACTTGTGTATCAGAACCATCCCGTGCTTGCAATGTCAAAGTTAACTCATACTTTGTCTCTAGACCACTTCTCGTGCCAACAACGTTAACCTATCAAGTCGTATTTGCCTTACGGCCAAAATCAGAGATGCAGCTACACGATAGACTCCTTTTCTATGTGATCGTGCTACCAAATCCATATTGAGGTCATGCCTCGCAACTCACTAGGACTTAACCATATCGCCGCTTCGCGGCCCGTACTACTTTGATAACCAACCGACCCAATCAAGACTTGTGAATCTAGTGTCACTCGACCAACTTTTCCTTACGGCGGTTTTCCGACATAAACTCAACCAACTCAACCAACTTATGCAACTTATATGCCGACAACTTAAACTCGATGCTACATCTCGTGCCGAAGCACGTTGCCTATGTTGTAGCCATTCTTAAGCCCAAACATTTGTACTCTAACTTGCACACACACATTCAGCAACTCAACTCAATTCAAAGGCACTCACGCGGATTGCCGCCGTGCCGACTCATCTATATGATTTGGTCACTGACTCCCAGAGCCATGGTGGACTACTTTTTAGCTGAGTACAGGATAGACCTCTTCGGGTAGCTAGCCTTACTGAGCGTCCACCGAATACTTTGCCCCAGGCACAGCTATTTGGCTCCCAGAGCTATATTTGTTTCCCTTTGTACCCGCAGCGGTCCCGTGGCGCCACAGGTTGCCGTACGGGGAAACTCTACCTTGTCGACAAGTTGTCCATGACTATGCAAGACTCGACTCAACTGACGTCTCACACAGTCATTGTACCTCTAGTGTTACCATCTCTTTCAGAGCTAAATTCAATTCTTCTCACATCTGAGATCTTGCCTCGATGACCCGTAGTCGCGAGCATTCTTCTTTCTTGCCTCAACGACCCAGTCATGAGCATTCTTCTTTCTTTCTTTCTTGCCCTATCATTTTACTCAACTCAAGAACAACTGTTTAGACATTTTTCTAAAACCAATGAATCAACCGTGGCCTGTGCCTTAAAACTCTAGGACCGTGCCATCGTATCTCAAACCGACTTCCGATCTACGCGACGCTATCGCACAAGTCATACTTCATATGACGGGCCTTGGGATCGCGGGACTATCTAACTTGACAACCGCAGAAAGAGCAGAACAGCACTAGAAATGACTTAGGTCGATCGGCGTAACTTTGCCTAACTTAATCGAGCCTATAACTTGACTCAAGGGACGAACAAAGGCTATGCCAAGCCTTGTCTTATGGAAACGTGCATGCTTTAACAAGCATTTATGCGAGCAATGCCTATGACTTAGGCCAAGTCAAGTGTCAGGGCAATTCGACGGGACCGTGCATGCTCTAACAAGTATTTACGCAGGCGACGCCTATGACTTAGGCTATTTCATAACTTTGTGTCGAAGACCAACTTTCCTTCTCCCAAGCCACGGGACGAAGGACCGAGTGTCATTTTCAAAGCACGCCGTGCTCCAACTCTAAGCCAACCGTGGGACGTTTTTCCATGTTCTAACTCATTTTGACCCGTCGGGATTATTCCCTTAGCTATGTGGATTCATCTCTTTTATTATTAAGCCTACTTGTGCAAGTTGAAAATACGATTTATTATGTGAAGGTAAAGATGAGGAGAGTTCACCGAAACTACCCCACCTGAGCGAGCGGTCGCCTCGACCGAGCGATGTCTCCGAGTAGCCGTTGTAAGGCTAAGTCTGAACGCCATCGGCATTTCGATTCCTCCGATTGACTGAGCGGGACGGGGCACTACATCATACACCACTCAGAAAAAGTTTCATCCTCGAAACTAACTGAGTACACCTATTGACTTATCACTTTTACTCAACGTTCGAGAACTCTCGCACACACTACGCCTATGCGTTTCCTCAATTCGAGCCACGCTCGCACTATCCTCATTCCTTTCTTCAAAACTCACAATCTCAAAATCCTCGACACTTTTTCTGTTCCTCAAGTCTCACTTGATTCAACGTATCACTTAGTATGGATCGTGCACATATCTTAGGCGTCCCCAAAATACATGCATTTCAGCCAAGCCTCGTGATAGAGAATCCACCATCACCACTCGAGTCGGATCGTGTACATATTCGGGCGTCCCTGATTTACGTACATGTCAACCGAGACTCGCGAGTGGTGCCTCCACCAATCCTAACACTTCGTACTCGGACGTCTGCCTAACCGCTAGGCTATATCTTTCCGTCAGTATTGGAATCATAGTTCCCAAACAACAATATCAACACTGACCCCATCCTAAGGTCAAACCAAATCATTGGTACGGGGTTTTCTACCCAAGCTCGCATCACTCGGATTTCTAAACATCGAGCCTCGATTTCCTACACACATCCCAATGTTCGTCGCATGGGGTCCGAGTCGTTCGGTAAAGCCATCCTACGATAAACCACGTTTCAACCGATCCCCGATAAGAACATATCGCTCGTTCATTAAGCCATTTCGTATAGTCTATCTCTTTGAACACGTTCGACATAATCTGCCTATCATTCATTCTTACATCAAGCACGCTATGACACAATTCATCTCTAAACCGTAATTCGTATTTCACGTTTCCGAAATCAACTATTCCAATTCACGTAATCGATCACAAGGTCGTCCGACTTAACAATATATTGTGCCCCGATCTCACGCGAGTCAGATTATCCACGGTGGACACGAATCACCATGCACGCTCCCGCGAGATAATCATTCTCATCGGGACGTAACTCTTGTTTTGGGTCTAGACTAAATCATTCTCGATGCGTGGATTAGACCTACACAATCCTCAAGTTTCATTCAATCACCAATTACAAGTTCTAACATTCTCGAGTTCTCCTTCGCATCAATCCAATAAGTCGAGATAATCAACGTTGCCGCGTCCTGATTTTCTGAGTTTGATCATTTCCGCGACATGAATCACCATGTCAGCGCTCACGCGGAACGATCGCCCCAAATCCGACGCGACGCATGTCCGAGGCTGGAGTTGCGCTCGCACAAGACAAGATCGTCGACGTTGTGGCTATCAACGTAACCATCAAGACACGATCATTTTCATCCAACATTCATCTCGATCAGAATCCTAAGTATCGCATCCAACCGAACAATAACACTTGCACGATCGTCATTCGTCGAGTCAGAGTACCCCAGAGTTATCGCATATCGATCTTTGATACGCCTCAATACCATCGACGATATGCGTAACCTGACGATCTTCTTTTGCAACCAATTTCGAGTCGTACGAATAATGCCATCGTCCGAATGGATAGTCTCCTCGACATTCAAATTCAAGTTCGATTATTATCCATCGAATCATTCGCAACATCGATTTTCCTCAAACCAAATTAACGTATCGTTCATCCGTTTATCTTAAGTCATCGACCAACGTATTTCCTCAATTCGTATCATTCCTTTATCAATCGATCGACATCCCTGAGGCTATCGCATACACCACTCAGGGATGAAGTCATTAAACAAATCCTCAACTTATCATTCGAATCAAAATCCACTTCTTCAAAAAAAATTCGTTCGAACCATTCCTCAATTTCCAAGCACGCTCATCTATATAGCATCAACGTCATCGTCGCTCGCTAGTACCCCTATCGATAGTCATTATGCTTTACTCAATCGAGTTCAACTCATTCTCGTCCGACACAATTCAATTCCCGCACTCGACTTTTCTAAGGTCGACACAACTTTGGTGTATATGCCCAGCCCGACTTAGCCAACCGTGCTTACGCAAACCATCTTTTTGTTTTGTTGTCAAAAACTGTTCTCCTATGTTTTGCAAAATAGATAGACTTATTGTATGGACATCCCGTAGGACAATTGAGAGAGAGCGCACCAATGATATCAACTTGCGGAAGCAACAGAGTTTGCAGAAACAACGAGTTAAAGAATTTAATAGGTTATCCAAGGACGTAAAGCCGTGCTCTGATACCATTATGTCACGCCCCGCTCCCGTAGGAGCGATCGTCCTCGCTAAGGCGTGATGCCGCACGAGCCTAGATTGCGCTCGTGCAAGGCGGGTTCCATAACGGCCGATTTCAACGGCTGCGACGGGGTCGTCGCATAGAAGTCCGGAGCAGAGACATTGAATAATAGTAGCAGAATTTAGAACAAAACACAAGTCATTCAAAGAAGCTCTTTATTGATATTGAGACAACGATTACATTGGGGGCACAAGGCCAAGATTATAATCACTCAAGCTCACTCTTCTCACATTTTACAATTTCACTCAGCTCTCTCTCATCTCTCAATTACAAGTCTTGATCCGACGGAAGCTTCGAAAGGCGATGTCCATACATTATGTCCTGTATAAGTCTTTACTCCATGCGGCTGCACGCTTCGAGTCGCCAAGGAACTCCATGCCTCGACGCATCCAAGCGAGCCCCGCGCCACGAGCTTCTACCTGTGCCTGCACATGCAAACTATGTGGGTGTCAGTACTCAACTGTACTGGTGGAATGAGCTCCTCGCCCACCCATACAAAACCAACACGTTTACTTTACTTTGTGCAACATAGTCCCCTTTTTTATTGTCTTTCTACTCTTGCCTTAGGATCAGTTTTAGGACCGGCGCCTTAGCACAACTTGTGTATCAGAACCATTCCGTGCTTGCAATGTCAACGTTAACTCATACTTTGTCTCTAGACCACTTCTCGTGCCAACAACGTTAACCTATCAAGTCGTGTTTGCCTTACGGCCAAAATCAGAGACGCAGCTACACGATAGACTCCTTTTCTATGTGACCGTGCTACCAAATCCATATTAAGGTCATGCCTCGCAACTCACTAGGACTTAACCATATTGCCGCTTCGTGGCCCGTGCTACTTTGATAACCAACCGAACCAATGAAGACTTGTGAATCTAGTGTCACTCGACCAACTTTGCCTTACGGCGGTTTCCCAACATAAACTCAACCAACTCAACCAACTTATGCAACTTATATGCCGACAACTTAAACTCGACGCCACATCTCGTGCCGAAGCACGTTGCCTATGTTGTAGCCATTCTTAAGCCTAAACATTTGTACTCTAACTTACACACACACATTCAGCAACTCAACTCAACTCAATCCAAAGGCACTCACGCGGATTGCCGCCGTGCCGACTCATCTATATGATTTGGTCACTGACTCCCAGAGCCATGGTGGACTACTTTTTAGCTGAGTACAGGATGGACCTCTTCGGGTAGCTAGCCTTACTGAGCGTCCACCGAATACTTTGCCCCAGGCGCAGCTATTTGGCTCCCAGAGCCATATTTGTTTCCCTTTGTGCCCGCAGCGGTCCCGTAGCGCCACAGGTTGCCGTGCGGGGAAACTCTACCTTGTCGACAAGTTGTCCATGACCATGCAAGACTCGACTCAACTGACGTCTCACACAGTCATTGTATCTCTAGTGTTACCATCTCTTTCAGAGCTAAATTCAATTCTTCTCACATCTGAGATCTTGCCTCGACGACCCGTAGTCGCGAGCATTCTTCTTTTTTGCCTCAACGACCCAGTCGTGAGCATTCTTCTTTCTTTCTTTCTTGCCCTATCATTTTACTCAACTCAAGAACAACTGTTTAGACATTTTCCAAAACCAATGAATCAACCGTGGCCCGTGCCTTAAAACTCTAGGACCGTGCCATCGTATCTCAAACCGACTTCCGATCTACGCGACGCTATCGCACAAGTTATACTTCATATGATGGGCCTTGGGATCGCGGGACTATCTAACTTGACAACCGCAGAAAGAGCGGGACAGCACTAGAAATGACTTAGGTCGATCGGCGTAACTTTGCCTAACTTAATCGAGCCTGTAACTTGACTCAAGGGACGAGCAAAGGCTATGCCAAGCCTTGTATTATGGAAACGTGCATGCTTTAACAAGCATTTACGCGAGCAACGCCTATGACTTAGGCCAAGTCAAGTGTCGGGACAATTCGACGGGACCGTGCATGCTCTAACAAGTATTTACGCAGGCGACGCCTATGACTTAGGCTATTTCATAACTTTGTGTCGAAGACCAACTTTCCTTCTCCCAAGCCACGGGACGAAGGACCGAGTGTCATTTTCAAAACACGCCGTGCTCCAACTCTAAGCCGACCGTGGGACGTTTTTCCATGTTCTAACTCATTTTGACCCGTCGGGATTATTCCCTTAGCTATGTGGATTCATCTCTTTTATTATTAAGCCTACTTGTGCAAGTTGAAAACACAATTTATTATGTGAAGGCAAAGATGAGGAGAGTTCACCGAAACTACCCCACCTGAGCGAGCGGTCGCCTCGACCGAGCGATGTCTCCGAGTAGCCGTTGCAAGGCTAAGTCCGAATGCCGTCGGCGTTTCGATTCCTCCGATTGACTGAGCAGGACGGGGCACTACACTACCCTAGGAAGCCGGGAGTGAAACTCCTAAGGTAAAGCTACTTGGCCTTAGTATTAGAGTAGACGGATAAATGGGTTAAGTAGGGATAATGCTCAATTCTCAACATTTGAGTTTTATACTTTAAGATATAGTAAAAATTAGTTTATTATGGTTGGTAATGGTTAGGAATAGTGGACTTGGACTAGCTTTGACCTTGGTTGACCACGTTTGACTATTTTGCCCAAAAGTCAACCGAAGCCTAAAATTGACCAGAACTTGACCAAACTTGACCAGTTGACCCAAAGTCAACTGTTAGTCAACGTTAGTCAATTTTGACCTAAAATTAACCTAGAGTTGACCTAGGGTTGACCAGAGTTGACCAGTTGACCAAAAGTCAACTGTAAGTCAACCGTTGACTTAAATCGACCTAGTTTGATTCCCGTTTGACTTGCATTGACCCAGTTTGACCTAGTTTGACTCAGTATGACTTAATTTCACTTCCAAACCATTATATTGATACAGTATTCCATCTATAGGTCCTCGAGGCACTGTTCTTGGACTCAGTCGATTTATCCATCATATTACAGGCGAGTACATTATCTGATACTTTTCTAATTTACGATGATTGTTATAATTCATGTAACTAGTGTAGATATGCTTGTTCTTGACATATTGGTCACACAGATTGGTATTCATGGATCCCGACATGAGGTGTTATTCCTTGTTATCTTGGTATGTCTTGTGCAAGCCCCTTGTAGTTCTTGTGCAATATATATACGCTGATTCTCGAGGAGACTTGCTCATTTCTCGTAGAATCCTGCGTCATGACGTGTCTTGTTTGGATCCACTCTACCAGTCGGGGACGGGGAGCACTAGTGTAGATGTGTGGTCATTATCCGCCTTGTTTATTCTTGTAGACCTTGAATAATACCAATCCTACACTCCACGTAGGATTGGTGGATCATTAGACCTTGTTCAGACCCAAGCCGGCCACATATCGAAGCTAGTACTCACATACCTAGATAGATGATTCTTGATTCTTGTACATGCCATGATCAGTTTTACTTGCCTTGTTCTAGCTCTAGATTTACAGCTTACCATGCCATGATACTCATATGTACATTCCATTATTTCTTGTATATACTCTCTATTTACAGTCTTATAGCTTTTGTCATATCTTGTGAACTGTTGTTAGTTGATTGTACTCATTCCATCCTGACTGGATATGTTGACAAAATATTACAGATGCTGATGAGGAGGATTACAGTACCTACTACGGTCCGGATGACGTAGTGGGCTTAGACTTGGAGACCTTGGTCCAGCAGGGCTTAGCTCCGCCCGACGAGCCTCTAGCTTAGTTTAGTTAGAGTAGATATTTTGGACTGGACCTTGTCTCCAACTTGCTACTTATGTTATGATATTATATTTTGGGATTGTATAACTATATTACTTTGTCTCTCTCTCGTTGTTGAGCTGGATATTGCACTTGTGTTTATATCTATCTAGTCTTCGTGCCATGATTTCTTCCTTCTAGATTATGATTGAGTTTATCAGTATTTCAGATTATATATATCTCCGTGCGGAGATGACAGGTTATATTATACTGTTGTTGGCTAGTAGACATACAGCATTCTACGCTATTTTTATGGTGTGGTGTAGTGTAGTGACCCGCTCCACACTAGCGGAATGCCGATTCAAACGGCAAGTGCGACGACTCAAACGAGCCGTCGACCCGAAGAGTTGGCATCGACCTAATGAAGAATCGATGCAAGACTTACATTAGCCCGTTAAAGATGAATCCAGACTTAGACTTTCAAAGGCGCGCTCGGAGTATCGCTCGGCCGATGCGAACATCGCTAAGGTGGGTGGCTCCGATGAACCCGTCTTTGCTTAGCCTAGACACATAACAATACGGACACTATCACTGAAATCGCTAGGCGATAACACCACGCATGCTAATAAATAACCCAACGCACCTAGCTAAGGGATTAATCCCATCTTGTATGCTTGTATAGAATATGGAAAGGAACATGGAAAATACGAGAATTCTTGTACCGCGCTCCACGCTCGTGCTAAGGCACAAGCTTACGTTTAAGTCCCTTACGCGTTCAACAACGAAACAATGAATGGTTTACAACAATGAAACGGGAAGACTATCAACATAGTCGTTCCGAGTAGAGTTTAGCAACATTGAAAGACTATGGGACCGATGGGACGCCAAGGCGACTCCCGCACGGGAAGTTGCATAATGTATAAATAAAAGAATGAACGAATAAACGAGTGAATGAATGAATCAACGAATGGATGAATACGAAAATGAACCAATGAACAAATGGACAAGTGAAAGAAAGAAAAGAAAGAATGAATAAAAAATAAGAAGAAATGGTTAGCGACAGGTGTGACGGGCACGTACAACGGGGCTCGCTACCCGCGCTGCACGGACGCCAACCTGGTCGATAACGCATTGTGGCTAAGGGTTAGCCTATGATGATAAAATACGAAATGGTCGTGGACGGACCCGTGCACGGGTGATACAGACTCCGCGGCATGATCAAAGGGAGGATCGTGGCCGGCCTAGGCGGACCAAGTCGAGGCTTACGAGCATGTCTGGGTGCGGACTTGGCCACCCGGGGGACGTAAGTGCTGAGGTATTTCAAGAGACTAACGGGGTGTGTGCCAGTCCTCACCCTACGCTAAGTTGAGAAATACCACGATTGGAAGTGTCCAAAATGGCTTGTGATGCCAGCGACCGGGGCATATAGATTTAAGTGGACTTTGCTGGTAGCAATCCACGTGCAAGTCCTTGCATTGAAATCCAAGTAGTCTAAGTTAACTGTACAAAGCACCTTCTGAATAGGCTTGAATATAACACACAAAACGATCAAGAGTACTTCGAGCAAACGAGTTAGAAAACGTGCCTACGACATGCTAGAACCCGAGGCAAGGACACGCACTTTACATTGAATGATTTCATGAACTACGTTAAGTTATTTCATATGAATTATTGACTAACTTGGTTTACGTTGGACAGGAAAGGCCAGACGGCAAGTATGGGTAAGTCGTGCATGTATTTCCATGCGACACTTGAATTTGGTAATACGGGATAGGTTATGACATATGCCATAAAATTGATCCTAAGACAAGATTAGAAAGACAATAAATGATAGAGATGCAAAAAAGTGAATGGAACGTGTCTGGTAATGATAGCATTGTGGGCGAGCTAGCCTCCCCACCAGTGCATAACAATGTACTGATAACTCCACAGTCTGCTTGCAGGATACAGGAGACGCCGGCGGGTGCGGAGCTTCCATCGAACGTGTTAAGGCGCGGAGCCAACATCCGGGGCCTTGGGACGTTACAAGAAGCTGAAGCACCCTATACAGGACATAATGTATCAGAATATCGCCATGAATTATTCCATCTTGTAAGCCACTTGGCACGCATTTTATATTTCAGAGAGAGAGAGCTTGAGCGATTTGTAATATCGGCCTAGCGCCGCTTGTAAACTTCTTGAACAACAATAAAGAGTTGAATTTGCTTCAATTTGTGTTCATTTACTTTCCGCTGCAAATAGGGACACTCTGTGCGACTCTGTGGCCTAGCTCAAATCGGTCGTTTATGGACTTAGCCTTGCACGGGCGCAACCTAGGACCGTGCAGCATCACGCCTTAGCGAGGACGATCGCTCCTACGGAAGCGGGGCGTGACAGATTGGTATCAGAGCACGGCTTTACGTCCTTGGACTTTATTTCGATTTTCTCAGTTTTGAAAGCTCGTTGAAGCAAAAGAAGGATACGCTCTCTCTCGTTGTGCCTTGGGATGTTCCATACAATAAGTCTAATATTTTTAAAAGCTCGTATAAGTACTCGGTTGAAGGGATCGATAGGCGAAGGCCTTTGTGCCGAACCATGACGTACTTGAGTTGGGAAGAACCGATGCTAAGAGTTAGGAAACGCTAAGACTTGCTTGAATAACCTTACGCTGACAATAGCGAACGAGTACACGAAACCGAAGTATAGTTCGAATGGAATGGTTATGCACGCAGCCTTTTGGCTGAGTTGTGCCGAGTATCGCGCACTTAGACTTTATGGTGCAAACGAGTTGCGAGGGAGATTGACTATTGCTCGGATGAGAATAAGGGAGGATTAGAACGTATATTGATAGAGACGCTACTTGACCGGCGCTAAAGCGAACACGAGGAAATGGTTCTTAGTTTTTTGAAGAATGAGCGAACGCGCAATTGGACATGTCGATCGAGAGTCGAATAACCTTTCGAGGATTTGTAGAATGACTTGACTCCGAGTGGTGTATGTGATAGCTTCGAAGAAGAATAAGAGTGGGCGTCGACGACTAGTCGAGTGGCTCGAACCCTGAGTGGTGTATGGACGTTATAGAAAATCGTTCGAGACTAAAGGATTTACGGATAGAACGAGTATGTCGGCGAGGCGATGCGATCGCGTAAAGCCTTAGAACGTGTCACGCTTAGTTGGCCGTGACTTCAAAACTCCCGAACGAGATATCGCCGGACAACTTGTCAATGGGCAACGCGAATTAGAAAATGGTTCGGAACGATGAATGGAAATGAATGGTCTTGATCGAGGAAACTTA
Source organism: Iris pallida (assembly GCA_029216955.1). Taxonomy (NCBI): domain Eukaryota; kingdom Viridiplantae; phylum Streptophyta; class Magnoliopsida; order Asparagales; family Iridaceae; genus Iris; species Iris pallida. Next base: position 2,059,705 of record JANAVB010025198.1, read on the forward strand.
GAGGATCGCGCGTACGATTTCGGATTGATTCAAATGAATTGTGACTTGAGTTTGAACGACGATCTTGAAAACTAGCTTGAGGAATAGCAGTTGAACTTGATCTTGAATATTAAATGAAATTATGGAATATCCAACTCGGACAACAGCATCAACGCACGATTCGAAATCGATTGCAAAGGATGATCGTCAGGTTACGCATATCGTCGATGGTATTGAGGCGTATCAAAGATCGATATGCGATAACTCGGGGGTACTCTGACTCGGCGAATGACGATCGTGCAAATGCCATTGTTCCGTTGGATGCTATACTTGGGATATAAAAAATGTGTCGAGGAAAAGATAGACTTGGCTCGAGGATTTTCTAGTTGAATGCATGACCGTCAGACTGTCAAATTGATTTGGATTGGATAAAAAAAAGAGAATGCTTGGATTTGCTTCGTTGACAACCACAACGTTGACGTTCTTGTCTTATGCGAGCGCAACTCCAGCCTCGCACATGCGTCGCGCCGGGTTAGGACGATCACTCCACGTGACCGCTGATATGGTGATTCATACATTGGGAGTGATTGAACTTGGATGGCGTAGCAATTTGATTGATTCGACTTGTAGTTTGACGCAAAGGTAAACTCGAGAATGAATCAGTGTGTTTGATGATTGAACTTGAGGATTGAGTAGGTCCAAATTCGCGTATCGAATGAGTTAGTCTAAACTTAAACAAGAGTTACGCCCCGATGAGAATGATTATTCCGCGGGAGCGTTGTATGGTGATTCATGAACCACCGTGGATGATCAAACTCATGTGAGATTGGGACGCAATATATTGTCGAGCTAGATGACCTCGTGATCGAATACATAAATTGGTTAGAATGGATATGTGAAGTAGGTCGATTGGGTGATTTGAATGGATTCGAATACGCGCAACGAAAACATTGATACGAATAGGTGATCGTGCTCGATGTTTAGAAATCTGAGTGACGCGAGCTTGGGTTGAAACTCCCGTACCAGCGAACAAATAGTTTAACCATAGGATTTGGGGCGAGCGTCGTACAACGGCCTTACACGATGAGCAATGGACTTGACGTGTAACTATAACCTTGTGAGATGACCTAGCGGATAGGCGGACGACCCTATGCCGAGTGATTGAACCTATGCGATGGCATTTACAGTATCGTCCGGACGGACGATAGACTTGGGAAAACGAGACTTAGAGTAGGACGAGGAAATAGGGAGTGTGTGTGAACGACGATGAGATTGGCCCCAAACGAAGGGAATGATAGGAACAGATGATGCGTAAGTAAAGTTGGAATAACGAATTGAATCATTGGTCGGAAGACGTACTCGGTGATAGTGCGATACTTGATCTCGAATCGGACGGGAATTACTTAGACTTGGTCGACTCCGCTAAGAAGAAATCATATTGATTTCGTTGGCAAGAGCGCTTGAGAAGCGAATCGAATCATCTCGAGGACCGAGATAAACGATATATGATACACACATGAGTTCGGTTTTAAATCGAAGTTAGCAAAACGATCGGCAAATCAAAACTATCACGAGTAGCTTGTCTGACTTCGCTAGTCGCTAAGCTTGGTTGAAATGTACATATTCGGGGGACGCCTTGAATGCGTGCACGATCCAAACTTAGCGATATGATGAACTCGAATGCAGCTGCAAGTGGGTGTTGAGATGCGCATGAACGAATGAGTTAGTTTGCCTCAGCCTACGACTCTCGTGTTTGAGAATTTCAACGCACCTCGTACGACCGTTTCAGTCCTATGATGCGTCGAAGTAGCAATCAAGTAGAAGGAAACACGACAATTGAATAAGAACCATCAACTCTAAAATGAATGAAAAGCCATTCAATAAAAATCGACCAAACGTATGCGACACAGAACTTGGAAAGGTATCAGTTCGGTGCCATAGAATGATAGAGTCGTTCGATAGGGATTGCCTAAGAAATACGACGACGCGAGTTAAGGAATGGTAGGATGACCATCACTCAGGAAGTCTCGAGGATGAGACTTGTTTTGAGTGGTGTATTATGTAGTGACCCGCTCCGCCCTAGCGGAACGCCGATTCAAACGGCAAGTGCAACGAATCAAACGAGCCGTCGACCCGAAGAGTTGGCATCGACCTGATGAAGAATCGATGCAAGACTTACATTGGCTCGTCAAAGATGAATCCAGACTTAGACTTTCAAAGGCGCGCTCGGAGTATCGCTCGGCCGATGCGAACATCGCTAAGGTAGGTGGCTCCGATGAACCCGTCTTTGCTTAGCCTAGACACATAACAATATGGACACTATCACTGAAATCGCTAGGCAATAACAGCGCGCATGCTAATAAATGACCCAACGCACGTAGCTAAGGGATTAATCCCATCTTGTATGCTTGTATAGAATATGGAAAGGAATATAGAAAATACGAGAACTCTCGTACCGCGCTCCACGCTCGTGCTAAGGCACAAGCTTACGTTCAAGTCCCTTACGCGTTCAACAATGAATGGTTTACAACAATAAAACGGGAAGACTATCAACATAGTCGTTCCGAGTAGAGTTTAGCAACATTGAAAGACTATGGGACCGATAGGTCGCCAAGGCGACTCCCGCACGGGAAGTTGCATAATGTATAAATGAAAGAATGAACGAATAAACGAGTGAATGAATGAATCAATGAATGGATGAATACGAAAATGAACCAATGAACGAATGGACAAGTGAAAGAAAGTAAAGAAAGAATGAATAAAAGATAAGGTACGTACAACGGAGCTCGCTACCCGCGCTGCATGGACGTCAACCTGGTCGATAACGCATTGTGGCTAAGGGTTAGCCTATGACAATAAAATACGAAATGGTCGTGGACGGACCCGTGCACGGGTGATACGGACTTTACGGCATGATCAAAGGGAGGATCGTGGCCGGCCTAGGCGGACCAAGTCGAGGCTTACGGGCATGCCTGGGTGCGGACTTGGCCACCCGGGGGACGTAAGTGCTGAGGTATTTCAAGAGACTAACGGGGTATGTGCCAGTCCTCACCCTACGCTAAGTTGAGAAATACCACGGTTGGAAGTGTCCAAAATGGCTTGTGATACCAGCAACCGGTACATATAGATTTAAGTGGGCTTTGCTGGTGGCAATCCACGTGCAAGTCCTTGCATTAAAATCAAAGTAGTCTAAGTTAACTGTACAAAGCACCTTCTGAATAGGCTTGAATATAACAAACAAAACGATCAAGAGTACTTCGAGCAAACGAGTTAGAAAACATGCCTACGATATGCTAGAACCCGAGGCAAGGACACGCACTTTACATTGAATGCTTTCATGAACTACGATAAGTTATTTCATATGAATTGTTGACTAACTTGGTTTATGTTGGACAGGGAAGGCCGGACGGTAAGTATGGGTAAGTCGTGCATGTATTTCCATGCGACACTTGAATTTGGCAACACGGGATAGGTTATGACATGTGCCATGAAATTGATCCTAAGGCAAGATTAGAAAGACAATGAATGATAGAGATGCACAAAAGTGAATGGAACGTGTCTGGTAATGATTGCATTGTGGGCGAGCTAGCCTCCCCACCAGTGTATAACAATGTACTGATAACCCCATAATCTGCTTGCAGGATGCAGGAGACGCCGGCGGGTACGGAGCTTCCATCGAACGTATTAAGACGCGGAGCCAACATCCGGGGCCTTGGGACGTTGCAAGAAGCTGAAGCACCCTATACAGGACATAATGTATCAGAACATTGCCATGAATTATTCCATCTTGTAAGCCACTTGGCACGCCTTTTATATTTCAAAGAGAGAGAGAGAGAGCTTGAGCGATTTGTAATATCGGCCTAGCGCCGCTTGTAAACTTCTTGAACATCAATAAAAAGTTGAATTTGCTTCAATTTGTGGTCATTTACTTTCCGCTGCAAATGGGGACACTCTGTGCGACTCTGTGGCCTAGCTCAAATCGGCCGTTTCTGGACTTAGCCTTGCACGGGCACAACCTAGGCCCTTGCGGCATCACGCCTTAGCGAGGACGATCGCTCCTACGGGAGCGGGGCGTGACATGTAGGCTTGGTGTTGTTACGCACTTGTGCCCCTACCTAGGGTACGGGTCGTGACAGGTGCTACTTGTTGGATCGTCTACGTTGACGACCTTATTTTCACCGGCTCAAATCTTAGACATGTGGAGGAGTTCAAGTAGCAGATGAAAGGTGAGTTTGAGATGGGAGACCTCGGCAACCTCCCCTACTACCTTGGCATAGAAGTGCAGCAAGGTACCAATGAAGTCAAGTTGAAGCAAATGGCCTGCGCCAAGAAGATCCTCGAGCAGACCGGGTTGTTGGAATGCAATGCAAGCAAAACACCCATGGAAGCAAAGCTGAAACTCACTAAGTCAGATACAAGCCCAAAGGTGGATGCAACACACTACCGGAGTATTGTCGGAAGCCTTTGATACTTGACGTACACCCGGCCCGACATCGCATACTCCGTTGGCGTGGTTAGCCGCTTCATGGAGGCACCAACGCAGACTCATTACGCTGCCGTCAAGCGGATACTGCGATATGTGAAGGGCACACTACATTATGGCCTTGAATTTGTCAGAGGACAAGGAAAGGAGCAGCTTCAAGGCTATTGTGATTGCGACTTGGCCGGAGATCTGGACGACCGCAAGAGTACCACTAGAATCATCTTCTACTTCTGTAAATGTTCGATCACTTGGACTTCACAGAAACAAAAGATCGTGACATTGTATTCATGTGAGGCAGAGTATATGGCGGCATCGGCAGCAGCTTGTCAAGCTATTTGGCTGAATCGCATGGTGCAGATGGCAACAGGGAGTGCAAATTGCTCATCAAAGCTACTAGTGGACAACTAGTCTGCAATTGGACTAGTGAATAACCCTATTTTTTATGATAGGAACAAGCATATAGAAGCACGCTATCATTTTATCAGGGATTGTGTCGAGAAAGGGCAGATTGATGTGGAGTATGTAAGCAGCAAAGAACAAGTTGCAGATATCCTGACAAAGGCTCTGAACCGATCCATGTTTGAAGAGCATCGTAGGAACATTGGAGTCAAGGATCTCTGAGAGTGAAGTCCAGATTAGGGGGGAGTATGTGAGTAATAATCAGGACAATTGAATTAGTCCTTAGTCATTCCTTCACCATAGGAGTGGGACCCTTTAGAATAGGTCCAAAAGACATGCACATCCACATGGATGTAGGCTTAGATCCTTGATTGTAGCTCACATGAGCATGTTAGTTACTCTTCTTCGTGTATAAAAGCACCAGCCTGGTTATAGTTTTTCACTTGCATTGAATACAAACATTTTCTTTCTCCTTTGTCTTCAAGAGTGTCTTCTCCTCTTCGTATCACAAAGACATAATTGTTTGTGTGATCCCCTTAGAAGCCAACAATGACTACGTCACCTGGACAAATCTCAATCTCTATAACTCAGATAACATTACAAGATTGACAAAAACTAATGTTGAACCCTTTGCCCTAATAGGTTCAACCCACTCACCACACTCAAGAAGAAAAGAAAGATTACAATTGAAATCACTCACATATCCGTATCAATCTCCCTAACCAAAGTTGACGACCCCTCGATTAAATTTCTTCTTCCTTCTGACTTGGATGGAGAAGTCCTAAGAGCAAAGTGCGAAACTTTCTCTTAGATTTTCTGTGGACGAGCACCTCGAATCTCCACTTTTGTGCTGTGATTTGTGACTCCACCCTCACCCCATATATATAGGATGAGAAAACATATTTTAGGTCATAATAGGATTTCTTAAATAGGAAGCCCTCAAATAAGAATCCTACTACACCTAAAATTGTCCATCAACATTCTATTTTAGATTATTATAGGATCTCTTAAATATGAAACACCCTCAAATAAGAATCATATTATATCTAAAATAGCCCAGCACTAATTATGGACATCCAAATCAAATATTTAATCAGATTTGGACTCCATAAATATGTTATTACCAAATTCAGATTGGACTCCAACACTTTATAATTTACAAATGATGGTTCCAATTAAATGAACCTGATAGATTTCCAGGTTATATGCTTGTCACGAGTACTTGCCTCTGTCGAATGTAGCGTGGTGTCCGCTATTGTTGCCAAGGTGCTAAGTATTTAAAGTTATTCCATGGTGAATCTGTGAAAGTAAAGATAAAGGTTCGGTTATAAGTATTTAAAGTTATTCCATGGTTAAGAAAATAAATGAAACTACTCAATTGCAAAGGTCAAGCTAGCGCTTGTTTTAACTAGCATGATGAACTATGAGAGGTTTAATTTCCAGTATGGTGCATATTTGGTAACATTTGTTGTTGTAACCGGTAATATTTGTTAAAATTTAAGTGCTATTACGAATTTGCTGGTTGCAAGTGATACTGTTGCTAGCAAAGACGTGATTGCAAGCCAAACGATAATAATATGTGGTGGTACCCATGGATAACTTAAACAAAGTGACTACTTGCAGGATGAGTAATGTACAAAAAATGGTGCAATCAAAGGCAGGCTCCATGAGACTTGGGATCCACTATGGTATGATTAGATGAGACTCTGACCAGTCTCCTTAACTCCATACTCATCTATGTGAGATATCATCACAGAAGAGAAGAAGAAAAAAACAAGGATAATGCGCGCTAAGTCCCAAGAGTCAAGTCCCAACCACCAAGCAAACCTTTCGTCAACCGTGAGGCCACGTACTAGCTTATCAAATGAGGTTAGATGGGCCAACTCCCACATGCCTCTTGCTATTATGAGCTTATATATATCGGAGTTTATCGTATTGGCACGATGGAGCAGTAGATGACATACGTACACTGGACATGTTTGGTATACAAAAACTGGTCAACTTGAAGTTTATATGAATTAGGAGCGAAATCAATAAAATTATATGCTTGGTTGGACTCTAAATTTGGATTTAGAAAGTGGGTCTTTACAAATCTAAAATCAGGATTTGGAGGCTATCCGACATCCTCCTCTCCTATCCGAATTTGGGAGGAAAAAAGTTGGATTTAATTTTCTTTTCAATAATTTTGTTGTTCTATTAAATATTAATTAGTAAACACTAATCAATAATTAATTAACTAATAACTTAATTAATATTTAGTTAATATTTTATCCATATAAATTTTATTCTTAACTAATATAAATAATCAAAATAAATCCATTATGATATTTAGATAATATAAATAAAAAAATATTAATAAAAAAATATTTATATATATAATACTGGTAGATAATTATAAATTTAACTACATAATGAATTAGTATGTACTATTATATTATTATACAATTAGAATAGTTAATTAAAATAAAAATATTAATTAATATTTAAATTAATTTTAAGTTATAATTAACTAATAAATTTTTTTTCATATTAATAATAAGTACTTAGTAATTATGATTACTAGCTAACCATACTATTTTGTTAATTAGATATAGGTAATGACTACTTTAAGATTATTAACAATATACAATTATGTTGGTGCTTTATTTACATGGAGAGAGCTTGCTCTCAACTTGCCTTGTAAAATTTTAGTCCCACATTGGAAAAGCACCATGAGTTATCTCAACATATATACTTGGGTGTGTTGTTGAGAGATGCACATGGGGTGGTGACCCTAAGGAGGGAACCATGTGGGTGATTTTACTAGGAGGTAAGAATAAGGCTCCAAGGATTAAGCATTAATGCTTTTGTCATTCTCTTGGATTAATTCCACTTGGAGCTAAGCCCCAAAGGGGCTTAGCGACTCGGACTCGGGCTCGGGCTCATGGGCTCATGAGGCGTAATGTGGCGTTTTGTTGGCGCATTTTGCACTTACGTCAGCAGTCATGCGATCTTTATGCGGCTCATATGCGGCCATGCGGTCTTATGCGGCATGCGGCTCATATGCGGCATCATGCGGCTCATGCGGCCATGCGGTTCATGCGGTTCATGCGGCCATACGGCTCATGCGGTCCATGCGGCTCATGCGGCTCATGTGGTCCATGCGGCTCATGCGGTCCATGCGGCTCATGCGGCACATGCGGTCCATGAAGCCCATGCGGCCAGGCTGCTGCTGCTGCTGCCGCATGGAGGGCTACGCTGACTGTGCAGATTTCAAATCGGTTATGGAAAGGGTGAATCAATGCGATTAATTCAGATCCTATCTTTGTGGGATTTGAATTAATATCGTTACTATCTTTGTGGGATTTGAATTAATTCAGTTCCTATCTTTGTGGGATTAGAATTAATTCGTTGCTATCTTTTTGTGATTTGATTCAATCTTTCCATAACTGAAGAGGCGGTTAGGGTTTCCACCCTCTCTCTATAAATACTCTCTTCTGGCCTCCTTTGTGGGTACTACGGAAAATACAAGTCAGAAAAGAGAGAAAGAGAGGGAGTTGCTGCCGCCATTGCAAGTCCATCCTAGGAGTCAGAACAGAGGTGACATCGAGCGTTCCACAAGTTCTTCAAACTTGCTGGTTCCTGGAAGCAGATCGTGTGGGACGAATCTTGCTTTGAGCAACGGTGTTTTGACACCCCAGCATTGTTCTTCTTCTCATCTCTCTAGATTATTGTAACTTGTTCTGTCCCAATTGCAACACGTGTGCAAGAAAGAACAAGAGATCTTCTCTTTGCTATTTTTCTCCTTCATATTGTAATTTGGCTATTTAGTTTTATTCGTAGATCTTGAGTTTGATCATCACAAAGTTTTGTGTGACATCTCAGATCTCGATTGCATTAGTTTTCATCTTTGATCAAGCCCCCGGGACTAACAAATTATAATCATGAGTATACCATAATATTAGGTAATTAATATTTTTATATAAGTATAATATTTAATTAGTTAACCATAATATTTTGCTAATATCAAATGTTTATATTATTAGTTAACTATAATATTTCTTCTTGTATCCAAACACATAATTTGGATTATGTGACTGTCAACTTCCAATTCGATATTCCTAATTTACAAAACAATTTTTGGTTCAAAATCTGAAACAATAAGTTCAGGATTTGGACCAAAATTCAAATATAAATTTTAAATCCAAATTTATTTTCTATTACCAAACAGGCCCTAAGCCTGCTTGGTAAGTAAGAATTGGAATGAGTTTCCTTATTTCAACTGGAAGTAGTCTAACTTTATACATATATATTGTTTGGTTAGGGTGGTAATTGAATGGGAAAAGTCTTTGATTTACAAGAAAAATTTCATGTCCAGTGTTGTCAGGAAACAGTTTCTGCTACTCACATCCATTTGTTTTTCTTTTGGATGTGGGCTGTGGGGAGCTCAAAGTGGCTTAACTTGCTAAAATTGAGTTGTTGTATTGTTTCTATTAATTGTTTACATAATTAACATTATAAACTATAAATAACAATCAATTGATTATTAGACATGAATTAATAAGATAATGTATTTTTTTTTGTTAATAATATTCTTTTGTTAATACTATGATCTTATGAGAAGTCCTAAAAAGTTTGAATATGTTCATACTTTCTAGATTTGGACTAAATTTATATAAATTATCTAATTATTTGTAACAATCAGTGGTCCGCGCTACCACGTGTCCCTGGACGGATCATTTTATCGTGTAATAATTATCTTATTTTTGGAAACTAGAATTGTCCGATGACAAGGCCTAAAAAATTGGATGTGTCCATACTTTCGATATATTTGTAACAATTAGGAGTTCCAATAGGGTTGTGATTAAATGGAAGATTCTATAGTTTTAAGGCCTAAAAGTTTGCATGTATATGTGCTTTCAATATATTTGTAACAATCAAGAGTTTCCGATAGGGTTGTGATTAACTGGGAGATTCTAGTTTTATTTAACAATCTAGTTGATCAATTTAGCATGCAAATCCAAAAATAAGCTAATTATTATAGTTGTCGATTCAAATTTATTTGGACTAGTATAAATGCAAGTACATTGTACATATTTTAGATTTTAGATGCATATTAAATTTTTTAACAACTATGCTAATACATTTTTCTTCCATAATTAATGGATGCATTTATTTAATACATTTAAATGAATGAATGATGCTAATGAAAAAACTTACATTTTTTCTACCGGCACATGCAGTGCTTAAAATTTGTTGACAGCTTTAACTTGGGTAATTAATGAATGCATTCATTTAATTCTTGTAAATGAATGAATGATGTTAAGAAGCTTTAATAGCTTTACCTAGATAACTCTTCTAACTTTAATCTAGCACTTTAATTAGTAAATATACTGAAGGATGTTTTTGGAAAAAAAAAATTTACGGTGAAGCCTACTTTTAGTATAATAGATTAGTCTATTATTAATAATTAATTGGTAAATAAACTAACTAATTACTATTTTAAATAATTTATTAATTTTATTATATAATTAGATAATTAATTAATTAATTATAACTACTATTTATTTTTATTCGTTAAACTAATTATCATCATTTATATTATTATAATATATTCTTTAACTTTTGTACTTTCTTATCCTAACCTAACATATTTGTTTTTACTATAGAAACAAAAAAAAGTAGATAAAATTTTGATACACTTTCTACTTTTAGAAGTACAAATCTAAATATTCTTCAAAAAATGAATGATTTACCAAACAGGAGCAAATTCAAGAAGTGCAAACCCAAAAGTAACTGAGAAGTGGTGAGCAATTGAATTATTGGCATGAGGGGATGGGCGCACATGCAGAAAGGACACAAAGCGTAGGGCACACCTGAAAATTGTCAGTTGTATGGACCTTTAGCATGATGTACAAATGTACAATAATGGAGGGGGTCCGACCATGAACTACTTACTACTGGTCCAGGTGTGTGATCCCCAATATTCTCATGCATACGTACGTACATAGCTCTCCAACTCCTAACCACCAACAAAGGGTGGTAGTACCCACCCCATAACAATTGCTCCCAGGTGGCCAAGAAGAAGAAGACAGACGCTCCCCACACTGTTCACTACTGTCATGATTATGAGCCCTCCAATAGTCTTTTGAAGGTTATGCATCTATATAAATTAATCTTTTAAAAATATGTTTGAATTAACCCCCAACGATTAGGGTTGACAATAGGACGGGTAGGGGTCGGGGACCATATCTCTCATCCCTATTTTCGAGTAGTGTTTAAATTTCCATCTCCGTCCCCATTTCCGTCCCCGTCCCCGTCCCGTTAGCACTCTCGGGGCCGAATTTTCTCATCTTCGTCTCTCGTTCGATTAACAAATTTTCATGTATATTATATAAGTTTAAAAAATTATTTTCATTCAAAAAAACTACATGGCATATTAATAATAGTTTTCATAAAATAAATATATATATTACTAGTTAGATCAAGAGAACATACCATTTCCAAAGGGTTGCACATATGGATATGGATATAAGTAATTGGGATCGGAGATTTATCGAGGCGGGAAGTACTACACCCATACCTGTCCCCGAATCCGAACGGAAATTTTTTTAATCTCCATCCCCGTCCCCATCCCCGTTTTTAAATCCCCAAATCCGTCCCCATCAGATAAAAAAAAAAATCGGGTCTCCGTCGAATTCGGGAGGATATTGCCATCCCTACCAACGATCGAGCGTTATCTTCATCTATTTGGATCTGATTGGATTAAGTACTTTATGTATTTGGAGCAACCGTCCTAATCCGACGACATGATTGCAAATGAGAAGAATAATAGTCTCATCTCAGGAAAAACAATTATGAGATCCACCCTTAGGTCTCGTTTGGTTCAAGGAAAGGAAAGTCTTTAATTTCTTTTTCTTTGACATCCAATATATATAGGAGAAAAAAAAAAAGACTTTCTTAGCAAGGTCCTAATTATGGGAACCAAACTTGTCTTAGGAAAATCATTTGTTTTTGTCATGTTCGGCCCTAACCTAGAACATTAAGCAACCTTAAACATCAAAAAATTATATATATATATATATATATATATATATATATATATATATATATATATATATATATATATATTTGGAAGAAAGTAATTCCATTGATAATATATATATATATATATATATATATATATATATATATATATATATATATAAATATATAATACTTGTGTAGTAAAGTTGAACTTTTATGTAGAAGTATATAGATTCAATGTCCATTTCTTTGGATTATATATACTAGTATATGTGCACGTGCGTTGTACGTATTTTATGCTGCTTGGAAAGAGCAAATAATAGTAGTATATTAATATTAGGAAGAATAAAAGTCATCAATATAAATATTCTAAACTTATTATTAATTGTCATTACTATATTAATTTATACATGCATTTAAGACTATCTAGAAAGACCAAATGACACATTTCATAATTACCTAGTTACCTCTATTAACTTTAAGTAATCTTTTTAATTAGTAAATATAAGTAAGGATATTTTTGAAAAGAAAACTTCCACGGTGAAGTCTAACTTTGGCATTATATAGTAGTATAGATTATATTATTTTATACATGCATATAAGACTATTTAGAAAGACCAAAAGATACCCCTGATAGTTACCTAGTTACCTCTATTAACTTTAAGTAATATTTTTAATTAGTAAATATAAGTAAGGATATTTTTGAAAATAAAACTTCTACGGTGAAGCCTAATTTTTTGTATTATATAGTAGTATAGAAATATAAGTAAGGTTATTTTTGGAAAAAAAAATTCACGGTGAAGCCTAACTTTTGGCATTATATAGTAGTATAGATATATATATGCATGTAAGACTATTTAGAAAGACCAAAAGACACCTCTCATAATTACCTAGTTACCTCTATTAATTTAAGTAATCTTTTTAATTAGTAAATATAAGTAAGGGTATTTTTGGAAAGAAAACTTCCACGGTGAAGCCTAACTTTTGACATTATATAGTAATATCGAAATATGAGTATTTTTGGAAAAAAAAAAAATTCACGGTGAAGCCTAACTTTGGCATTATATAGTAGTATAGATTAGTAAATATAAGTAAGGGTATTTTTGGAAAGAAAACTTTCACGGTGAAGCCTAACTTTTGGCATTATATAGTAGTATAGAAATATAAGTAAGGTTATTTTTGGGGAAAAAAAAAATCTACAGTAAAGCCTAACTTTTGACATTATATAGTAATATAGATATACATGCATGTAAGACTATTTAGAAAGACCAAAAGACACCTCTCATAATTACCTAGTTACCTCTTTTAACTTTAGGTAATCTTTTTAATTAGTAAATACAAGAGCATCTCCAACCCTATTGTGAGTTTAGAAAAATGGTTGCCACATAGGAATTAATGACAAGTTTTTTTTTTAAAAGTACTTCTCCAATGCAATTGTGAAATAAAGTATGGAGTTAACATGGCAAGGACAATGTGAAGTTATTGTTTAGATCTAGACAATGCACTTCAAAATGCTTTATGTCAACATCATCAATTATGAATAAAAATATTTATTAAAAAAAAGAAGAATAATAGTATAAGTTGTCTTAGAAGTTGTAGAAAAATATTTTGTATGGTATCCTCAATACTTTTACATTGGAGAAAACTTTCCAAACTCATTATCTTTTGTGAATATAATTTTGTCACCTATACAAGACATTGTCTTGTGTCCCATGTCATATAAGACTCACAACACAAAACACGACAATAGTGTTGGAGATGCTTTAAGTAAGAATATTTTTGGAAAATAACTTCCACAATGAAGCTTAGTTTTTGCTATTGTATAATAGTGTGTGTGTGTGTGTGTGTGTATATATATATATATATATATATATATATATATATATATATATATATATATATATTTCAAAATATTAATTTTATTGAAATAGAAACTGGAAAGCATGCTGTTACAAAATGAGCATCCGCCCACAACTCAAAAGCAAGCCCAAGTGGCTGCCAAAACAAAATGAGTATACCCACCCAAAAGACACCCCAACAGCAAAAAAAAGTAAAAGACCAAAAACGACAACAGGAAAACTAAGCAGAACTAGTCTCCAACCTCCAAACTTTCTCCTTCTGTCGACTGACTTCGAAACTCAATTGTTGCTTCGAAAAAGAATAATCCTCATACCTATGTTTATTTCTATTCTTCCAAATTGTTGCCGCCTCCACTCTAGCCTCCTCTCTCCTATTCGAAAGCCACCAGAAATCGATACGAGCTTTAATATCCTTTCCTCCGTTCTCCGCCTTCTATTTCTTGTCTAGGTCGTTCCAGAGTTCCGTGGCGTCCTCTCCCTCAGCCAGGATGTGGCTCAGAGTATCCTCTACCCCATTCACACAACAATGACAGCATGATGCAATGCAAAAACCCATGCTTTTGAGAATGTCATCCGTAGGAAGCTTACCACGTAAAATACACCACATCAAAATACTCCACTTGATTGGAAAATGTTTACCCCAAATATTCTCAAACACAGGTACGGAAACGTATCTCTCGCGAGTCACCTCCCAAGCCGACCGGAGAGAGAACAGACCACTAGACGATGCCGACCAGAAAAGCTTATCTTCATTAGCATTAATCGAAACTCCCCTACTTTTGACTGCAGCCATCGCTTCTCTCCGAAAAGCCCTTCCAAGCGGTCGAAGTCCCATCCCCTGTCATCGGACCATAGCTCAGCAACCAAGGAAGGGGCTAGCCCCTCTGCCAGCAGCCTAAGCCGACCAATCCCATCCCAGTTCTCCTGGAGTGGGTCACAATCCCCCCTACCGATCTGCATCTGAATGCAGCTCTCCCCCAACTCCCTCCCCGCCAAGAGACGCTTCCAAATGTGCGATGCCTTGCAGTTGGTAATGGCCACTGTTGGGTGCCTTTTCTTGCAGTACCTTCCCCTCATGAACTTGGACTATAGCGAGTTTTGACTTCCCACTTTCCACCATAGCTTAATTGACAGCGCATCGATGACTTCCTTGATTCCACGAATCCCAAGGCCCCCATCCGCGTACGACCTGCCCATGCTCCTCCATCTGGCCCACACCCTCTTCACCCGGCCCTCTGTCTTCCCCCAAAAGAAATCGACGAGCATGCGATCGATACGTTTAACAACCACTCCCATCGGGTTGCACGCATCTAACGTATACATCGCCATGGAACACAATACGTTCTTAATCAATACCAACTTACCTCCAAGATAAAGGACCGAGTTATGCCAACCCTCAATCCTAGCTTTGATCTTCGAGATGAGCGGCTCAAATAGTTCAGCCTGTCTTTGGCCATAGGCCAAAGGTCAGCCCAGATACAAGAATGGAGGGGAGTCCGACGGGAAACCAGTGATCGCCTCCAAATCTATGCGCCGCACTGCCGAGAAATCATAGAGGAGGAGAATCTTGCTCTTTCCTGCATTAACCCGCTGTCCGGAAGCCCTTTCATACTTCTTGATCACGTCCATCACCTTCGACACCGATAATTTGTCGCCAGCAGAAAAAATCAGCACTTCGTCTGCATATGCGAGGTGCGTCACGATTGGGCAGCCCCTAAAAGAAAAATACCTCCCAAAATGCGACCTATTCGCCAGGCAATTTAGACTCCTACTGAAAGCTTCTGATGCCAAGTTGAACAGCGTAGAGGATAGGGGGTCCCCCTGACGCACCCCCTCAGAGATTTGAAAAATCCTACCACTTCATCGTTCACGAGAGGCGTGAACCAACAATCAGACACAGCTCTGAATATGATGTCCGTCCATGTTTCCGAAAAGTCGAACGCCCTGAACATCCAAATGATGAAGTTCCAATCCAGTCTATCGTATGCTTTCTCCATGTCCAGCTTAATAGCCACTCTCCCTCCCCGCTTTTTAATCCCCATGTAGCTGACCAACTCTTGAGCCTTCATGATATTGTCGACGATTTCTCTTAACCGCACAAACGTGCTTTGCTCTGCTGAAATGATCTTCGGAAGGATGGTCTCCATCCTGTTAGAGATAAGTTTAGAAATGATCTTATTAAAAAAAATTACATAAACTTATCGGCCAAAAATCTTTGAAAGACAAGGGGTTGCTAGTCTTAGGGAGCAGGACAAGCAACGTGCTCCCCACAGCCTTGGGAAGGTGAAGGCCATCGAAGAAGGCCACCACCGCATCCACGACGTCCGCTTCCATGATCTCCCAATACGACTGAAAGAACGATCCCGAGAACCCATCAGGGCCGAAAGCGCTATCCGCCTTCAAAGAAAATACTGTGTTCCTGACTTCCTCGGCAGTAGGAGGCTTCTCGAGTGCTGAGTTGTCCTCCTCCGATATGAGCTTCGGGATGGCTTTCAGCAGGTCAGCGTCTTTGTAGATTACCTCCTTCGACAACAAATTGGAATAGAAATCCGTAGCTTCATCTAGAATTTCCTTCTGATCCTACAGAATTTTGCCATCCTTTCCCTCAATTTGATGGATGTGCAACTGATGCCTCCTGATTCTAACGCACCGGCCCATGGAAATACTTAGTATTCTTATCACCTTCCATGTCCCATCTCATCCTTGTCTTTTGTCTCCAATATTCTTCTTCTGTAGCGATACGACGCTTGAGCAAAGCTTGCGCCCGATAAAGATCTGACCTGTTACCTTCACTCCCGTTCGCCACAAACTCCAACTCCGCCCGCAAAGCAGCGTCCTCGGCCTTCTTTGTAGTACCCCGCTCCGCGAAGGCACTAGATAAATAGAAAGATCGGATTGTTGGCTCTGCAACAGAAGACGATTAATCTGGGTGAGTGGACAAAGACTCATTTTATGATTCGTTTGCGTCTAATAAGAATCTGAGCTTTTGAATGAAAGTTGTTGCTAATAACAAGATGCTAGACTTTGAGTATGCTTATAAGAGAATCCGCACATTGTCTGCTAAGAAAGAGAACGATTTTCTGCTTGAAAAGAAGATGGAATTGTTATGACTTGCTCGATTGATGCATGATGGTTTCGTTTGATATTGCATGTGCATTGGGGTATCCACTTAGTGACGAGTTGAACCCTAGAGAGTCACAGTGGCTAGCGACGAGATGAACCTATGCGAGTCACAGCGGTTAGCGACGAGCTGAACCCAAGAGAGTCACAGCGGCTAGCGACGAGCTGAACCCATGCGAGTCACAGCGGTTAGCGACGAGCTGAACCCATGGGAGGCACAGCGGCTAAGATGGAATTGATATGTTGGCTTTTCAAAGATGTTTTCAAAAGAATGTAAACTGACTCTATATGCATGGAATAAATCTAGGTAAAACTAGCAAAATCATATCACAAAAAATATTTTCTTACTAAATAAACAGTGATCATTTCAGACAAATGTAGCCCCTTTATTCATAATTCACCAGTATGCTAATATACTGATCCACCATCAGTCTGCATGCAGGTGCACTATACATCGAAATGGATAGTCCAAAGCGATAGCCCGAGCCTAATCCTTAGGAGCCAGAAATCAGAAGAGATGACATCTGTTGTAAGAGTTGATTTTGTATATAAAGGGATGTAATGTATGGAAACGGGATCGTTGTAATCTGTAAAGTTCTGAGAGAATGTAACATTGTATCAGAGAGAATCGAGAGCTTGTAATCTGTTCAAATGAAATCAATAAAGAGAATTGTTCTTGTTACCATTGAGTTTAATGTTTGTATTCTGAAATATGTCCGCTGCTGCTTCAATTATCTGCAATACATTCCGCTGCGTATTGCCAACCTTGTCTATCTTGTCTTGTTCCAGGTCTTGGCCTTGTGCAAGCACAACTTAGGCTTGCACGGCATCACGCCTTAGCGAGGATGAACGGTCTAGCAGAGTCCGAAGCGAGGACGAAAGGACTCTGCAGGATCGGGGTGTGACATTCTTCACCTCCTGAAATATGTCTCCATATTCCTCTCTACTCTATCTGCCCAGTTCACGCCTGACAGCCTTTAGACGGTTAGCCACCCTCATGAGCGAGTTGGGGTGCTGCTCTATCTCCTAAACTCTGCTCACAGTAGGTAGAAAACTCTAGTTTTTTATCCAAAGATCTAGAAATCTAAATGGCTTCTTAGCGCTAGACTTGTGGTACCTGACCTCCTCCAAAAGAGGACTATAATCCGACTCCAAATGATTCAGATGCTTAACGACGTGCTATACACCGCTTCATTCTAAAATGAGTTAACAAGAACTCTATCCAGGCGTGATCTCTGCCTTTTTCTCCCCTCTTGATTGTTAGTCCAAGTGAAACATATGCCCGAGAAAGAGACCCGACTCAGATTAGCTCTGAACAAAAAATTAGAGAAATCGGATATTGATGCCGCAATCAGAGGTAAACCTCCAGCTTTCTCCTCCGAGCACAAGATCGTGTTGAAATTCCCTCCACATATCCAGGGGACCCCCAAACTGGACCCCTGAACCTGCAACAAATTCTCCCATATATTGCGCCTATCTTTCATTGTCTTGCCACCACGGGTAACGGTAAGTCTGAATCTACTAGCCGAACTGCTATCCTCCACCAAAAACGTAAGCGACTGCTCGTTGTCGTCTTCAATCTGTAACTTATACCCTTCCCTCGCCAGTATCCAAATATCCTTGTAGCCCGTCACTCCATCCTGGAAACCCATCTTAAGCCGAAGAGATAGCATTTTCTTCACCTTGATCTTAGGCTCAATAATAGCCAAAATTGCCACTTGATAGATCCTACATAACATCTTCACTCTGTTGAATGTTTGTTTGTTGCCGATCCCCCTCACATTCCATATAAGGATTTTAGACATTAATAGGAGATGAGGGAGAATCACTAACATCCATGGCCCCTGCTATCTGTTTTGAATCTTCATTGTTTGTCTTACTGCTCTTTTTCTTCTTATTCCTCTTCTTACCCGCTCCTACTGGGACAATCGGCACTGATTCCCTTTCCCTCCCCTGGCCTATCTCCTCCTGCGTGGCGTCTGTCCCTCCCCCTGCATTGTCGAGGATAATCTCTATGCTTCCTGCCTGTAGGCTCCGAGACTCCGTTTTACCACCCTTGTAAGTTTTTCATGTTGTCCTCTTCTCCTTTCTCCCCCGCGATATGCGATGTCGAAGTATCTTCGTGCCTAACCCTGCCTTTAGACGTCTGTAAAACTCCTTCAATCCTAGTGCTGGTTCCAGCCGTGTTTGTTGTGTGACTCATCTCCTTCGTCTTCTTGCCTTCGTTGTCTTGATTGCCAAACTCCCCATCTTCTAATTCGACAGTGGTGATTCTCTCCGGATGCCCAACCACATCAGCTTTTGCGTTGGTCTGCAGAACCTTCACTTCTCCTAAGCCCTTCTTACTCCGATCTTCAATCAACAGACCTTTGCCCTTTCTCCTCCTTTCTTCTCCCACCTTAGCCGTTATGGTAGGAAGAATGGTACTCTATTTGTTACTATCTCCTTCCTTTCGAGACATTTTACAAATAGCTTCCGTGTGTCCCCGATGCCGACACGCCGAACAGTACAGAGGTGTCCTTTCGTACACGATCGCTTGCTAGTAACTCCTGCCTTTGTGAAGAACAATCCTGACTTTTGTGTGTAACGGCTTGCTGATGTCTACTTCTACGAGAACTCTCACTCTGTTCGGTCTTAGCCCCAGCGAAGACGCTCTGTCAATGGCTAACAGCATGCCAAAACATTCCGCTATGTTGAAGAGAGTGCCTTTTGAAATTAGATGCGGCGGTAGGTCCGGCAATGAGACCCACACCGACACGAGCAGAGACTCCACGAAGGGAGAAAATTTCGGAGACCATCTAAAAATCCTCATCGGACATTTGGTGATGCTCCAGAGATCCTTCTCCCTCAGCCTTAGGAAGTTCGCTTCCACCGTTGGCCTAATAAGGACGTGTTTGTAGTCGATGTGTCCTATCAAGACATCACCATGAAGGTCGAGGCCAGAGAAAGCCATTCGAATAGCCGCGAGAGGGGCTTTCCTGTCATGTTCCGCTCCCATAGGAGCGATCGTCCTCGCTAAGGCGTGATGCCGTACGGGCCTAGGTTGCGCCCGTGCAAGGCCAAGTCCAGAGTGTCTCCATTGCAGCAGAAAGTAAATAAATACAAATTGAAGCGAATTCAAACACTTTATTGATATTCAAGAAGTTTACAAGTGGAGCTAGGCCGATATTACAAATCGCTCAAGCTCTCTCTCTGAAACATAAAAGGCGTACCAAGTGGCTTACAAGATAGAATGATACATGGCGATGTTCCGATACATTATGTCCTGTATATGGTGCTTCAGCTCCTTGCAATGCTCCAAGGCTCCAGAGATGGCTCCGCGCCTTAGCACATTCGAGGGAAGCTTCGTACCCGATGACGTCTCCTGCATCCTGCAAGCAGACTATGGGGTTATCAGTACATTGTTATGCACAGGTGGGGAGGCTAGCTCGCCCACAATGTTATCATTACCAAACACGTTCAATTTACTTTTGTGCATCGTCTATCATTTATTGTCTTTCTAATTTTGCCTTAGGATCAGTTTTATGGCATATTCTAAACCTATCTCGTGTTGCCGAATTCAAGTATCGTATGAAAATACATGCACGACTTACCCATACTTACCATTCGGTCTTCCCTGACGAAAGCAAACCAAGTTAGTCAGCAATTCATAAGTAATAACTTAACGTGTCTCATGTAAACTTTTAATATCAAGGGCGTGTTCCTGCCTCGGGTCCTAGCACGTCGTAGGCACGTTTTCTAACTCATTTTGCATGAATTACTCTTTATCCACTTGGTGTGTTATATTTCATGCATGTTCAGAGCGTTACATTTCAGGCATGTTCAGAGTGTTATATTTCAAGCATGTTCAGGAGTGTTACATTATGAGCATGTTTAGGAGTGTTATATTTCGAGCATGTTCAGGAGTGTTACATTTCGAGCATGTTCAGGAGTGTTATATTTCGAGCATGTTCAGGATGTTACATTTCAAGCATGTTCAAAAGGCACTTTATTTAGTTAACTTAGTCTACTTGTTTCAATGCAAGGACTTGCACGTGGATTGTGTCACGCCCCGCTCCTGCAGGAGCGATCGTCCTCGCTAAGGCGTGATGCCGCACGAGCCTAGATTGCGCTCGTGCAAGGTGGGTTCCATAACGGCCAATTTCAGCGGCTGCGACGGGGTCGTCGCACAGAAGTCCCGAGCAGAGACATTGAATAATAGCAGCAGAATTTAGAACAAAACACAAGTTATTCAAAGAAGCTCTTTATTGATATTGAAACAATGATTACATTGGGGGCGCAAGGCCAAGATTACAATCACTCAAGCTCACTCTTCTCACATTACAAGTTCACTCAGCTCTCTCTCATCCCTCAATTACAAGTCTTGATCCAGCGGAAGCTTCGGAAGGCGATGTCCATACTTTATGTCCTGTATAAGTCTTCAGTCTAGGCAGCCGCACACTTCGAATCGTCAAGGAACTCCGTGCCTCGACGCATCCAAGCGAACTCTGTGCCACGAGCTTCTACCTGTGCCTGCACATGAACACTGTGTGGGTGTCAGTACTCAACTGTACTGGTGGAGTGAGCTTCTCGCCCACCCATACAAAACCTACACGTTCATTTACTTTGTGCAGCTTAAAACCCTTTCGATTGCCTTTCTAGTCTTGCCTTAGGTTCAGTTTTAGGACCCGCGCCTTGGCGCAACTTGTGTGTCAAAACCCTTCCGTGCTTGTAAGGTCAACGTTAACTCATACTTTGCCTCTAGACCCCCTTCTTGTGCCAACAACGTAACCTATCAGGTCGTGCTTGCCTTTCGGCCAAAATCAGAGACGTAACTACGCGGTAGTACCCAATTTCCTTACGACCGTGCTATAATTCCTTTGTGCCGTGCCTCGTATTTCGAGGCCGTGCCCAATAACTTACGTAACTTCAAGAAAACTGCCCTACGGCCCTTCTTGACTTAACTCGCAACAGTTCAAGTCTAACTCAAGTACTCTATCCAACAACTTATCACTCGACGCCACATCCCGTGCCGAAGCACGCCGCCTTCGCTGTTGCCAAATCTTAGGCCCAGACATTGTGTCTTTCTTACTGCATACTGCATACATATTCAACTCAACTCAATCCAAAGGCATACACGCGGTTAGCCGCTATCTGCCGACATCTATATGAACTTGGTCACTGGCTCCCAGAGCCATAGTGGACTCCTCTTTCTTTTATTAGACGGGCGTCCCTTTCAGCGCAAGGTAGCTAGCCCCGCTGCAAGTCCCCGCCTAACCCGTGCAAAGCACAGTTTATCTTTTATTTCCCAATGCCCGCAACGGTCCCGTGGCCTCGGGCTTGCCGTACGGGAAAACTTTCACCCTGTCGACAAGTTGCATGTTTCCCAATGCCCGCAGCGGTTCCGAGGCCTCGGGTTGCCGTGCGGGAAAACTCACTTTGTCGACAAGTTATCCAATGACCATGCAAGACGCGATCGACACTTTCCAAATCTGAGTCTGCCACGACGACCTATAGTCGCGGACATTCTTCTTTCTTTTGAGACCGTCTCGACGACCTATAGTCGCGAGCATTCTTCTTTCTTCTGAAACCGCCTCGATGACCTATAGTCGCGAGCATAATCCTCTCCCTTGCCCCTTTCTCCAAACTCAATAAATCAACCGTGGCCCGTGCCTTAAAACACTAGGACCGTGCCATCGTGCCTCAATCCGACTTATGTTCTACGTGACGTTATCGCCCAAGTCATACTTTATATGATGGGCCTTGGGATCGTGGGACTATTTAACCTGTCAACCGCAGAATGAGCGGGACAGCACTTGGAATGACTTAGGTCGACCGGCATAACTTTGCCTAACTTACTCAGCCTACAACTTAACGAGCAAAGGCTGCGTCGAGCCTTGCTTCGATGGAACGTGCCGTGCACCGTTCAACTTTGAACGACCAAGTCATTTGGGCACTTGGACTTACGCCGGCAGTCATACGACGTAACTTAACTCCTGGGGCAAGCCAAGGCTATGCCAAGCCCTGGACGATGGGACCGTGCATGCTTTATGAAGCATTTATGCGGGCGACGCCTATGACTTAGGCTGCGATCATGACTTGCCAACTTAACAAACTTTCTTCTCCCAAGCCACGGGACGAAGGACCGAGTGACATTTTCAAAGCACGACGTGCATCAATTCTAAGCCGACCATTGGACGTTTCCATATTCTAACTCAATTCAACTCGACGGGATTACTCCCTTTAGCTATGTGGGTTCGTATCTTTTATCTTCAAGCCTACTTGTGCAAGTTGAAAACACGATTTATTATGTGAAGGTAAAGATGAGGTAAGTTCACCGAAACTACCCCACCTGAGCGATGTCTTCAAACGGCCGTCGCAAGGCCAAGTCCGAACGCCGTCGGCATTTCGATTCCTCCGATTGACTGAGCGGGATGGGGCACTACAACATACACTGTCACGCCCTGAGTCGACAAACCGTTCGTCCCCGGTGTTACTTTGCCGATTCGATCGTCCTCGCTAAGGCGTGATGCCGCACGAGCCTGGAGTTGCGCTCGTGCAAGGCAAGATGACAAGTTCTCAAATGGTTATCTTTTTGATTTTGATATAAATACGCCAAGTCGAAACTTCACAAATCATATCAGAATATAAGACGCAGTATAGGAAGATAGAAATGATTTTCATTCATAGCTTGCAACGAAGTGCAAGTCGTAATTTACATTGGATGCCGTTGCGGCTACATTGATTGAAAACAGAAAGAAGATACATTCGACAAGTTGCCTGAACTAACGCTTGCCGTCCCATACATTCGCCACTTTATACATAAGCCGTCGACTTGAATTGGCTTCAAAATACTTCAGCATAGGAAGAGCTTCAAAACGCCTCTCCGTACTTCAGCTCCAGTTTAGTTGAGCGCGCCCGTCGCACCTGGGGAAATTGGGGGAATGGGATTCGCACACTTGCTAAGTGGACGAGACGAACCCACTCGTCTAAACCGACTCTAGTTGTTAGGGTAGGCATGCTTTAGAGTTGTCTTTCTATTAGAACTAAATGAATTCAGTTCATAATCGATAGCCATCTTTGCGTAATAAAGCATACAGTAAACCATAGCAGTTTATCATATTTCTTACCACGGCCGTGCTCGTCCCTGCATGAAAACAGAGATAATATATTTACACCTGCATTAAGACAATAGGTGAGCATGCTACTATCTTATATGCGGTCATTGATGTTACACATCACGTGGGACTTTATATGGCATTACGACGTGCCTGTCAGCGTGGGTTGCAAGCCCTGCTGTAGGTCCCGTAATGCCTCGCGCCGAAGCACGACTTTAATTTTTCCTCCTAGGTCGATTCGGTTCCGATGCCCCGGATACCGCATCGAGGAAAGATCAACTTGTGCACAAGCCGTCCATGACCATGCCAATGCGTGAACAGTTTAATATGTGCAAGCAGTTTTGTATAGCACGGACAGTATTGAACGACATTATCATTTTCCCCAACTCATGCATCAATTCATTTTCCCCGAAATCGTACTCTCGATTTAGCGTCCCGCAGGCACCAAATTGTCCGAGGCATCAAATCCCATAATCAACGTTTCATAATATTTTGCATCATTTGAAATAGTCTATCTTTTTCCGTAAACCTTAAACTTTCTGGTTTATATGAAAAACTTGTATTTGTAAATCGATACGTTTTTCCCGAGTTCTTGACTTAGTGGATTGGCATGCAATTAACTTGGCATCGTTCGATTTGAATGAATTCAAAGCAAGGAATACGTTTGCGGGACAGAATAGAAAAGAAGGCCGAATCACCCACCGATCACTTTGCTTTGTGCAGGTCGTCGAAGCGCTACGCAACGTCAATCCTTAGTTACGCGAGCTCCTGCAATGCATCAACACTTTGTTAGATTTCCTTCTTTTCTCCTTGCATCGAAATTTGTAATTGCATCCATGAAAACGACGCGAAAGTACTTCAACCAAGCCCAGCGACAAAGCTCCAAGAAAACCATACAGCGGTCCGGTCCCGTCGAAGGGACTCTTATAGAGAGCTCGCGCGTCGAGACGCAGCCCGCTGCATCTAGGACTTGTTCCAACAGAAGTCGTTCCATTAGTTGGATCGATTCTCGTATCTTCCGTCCAAATCGAATTGAATCGATGCTGCAAGGCGTTATCGTTTACCAAGCTTAGCGATCGAGTCAAATGGCCATCTAAGTTCCCGGCCGATCTGACTCGGCGCTAGCATATTATGAAGTTTCGTCGCCTATCGAAAGCGGGGCGCTACATAATATACCACTAAGAAAAAGTTTCGTCCCGAAACTTAAGAACAAGGGTCGGACCTTAAATTTAGACGAACAACGCAGGGTACTTCTCCTTCATCTCCCCCTCCATCTCCCACGTCGACTCCTCGACTGTATGGTTCTGCCAAAGCACACGGACCAAGGACATCGATCGATTTCGTAGCACTTTTTCCTTGCGGTCCAAAATTTGAATAGGCTCCTCCGAGTAAGACAAGTCAGTACGTTGCTCCAACTGATCGAAGCTAACCACATGACTTGGATCGTGCACGTATTTTCGAAGTTGTGAAACGTGGAAAACATCGTGCACATCGGCTAAGGCAGGAGGTAGCGCGATCCGATAAGCAACCGTCGCAACTCGCTCAATGATCTCGAAGGGGCCTACAAATCTCGGGCTCAATTTGCCTTTAACGCCGAACCGCATCACTCCGCGCATGGGCGTTACTTTCAGAAACACATGGTCCCCGGCCAAAAACTCTAGCGGTCGTCGACGAAGATCTGCGTAGCTCTTTTGTCGACTTTGCGCGATACGGAGTCTATCTCGAATCAAGCGGACCTTTTCGATGGCCTGCTCCACCAGTTCCGGTCCCAGTACTTGTCGCTCTCCGACTTCATCCCAGCATATCGGCGAACGGCACTTCCTCCCGTAGAGCGCTTCGTATGGAGCCATCTGAATACTCGACTGATAACTGTTGTTATACGCAAACTCCGCAAGCGGCAAATGCGTATCCCAACTAGTCTTTAGGTCGATCGCACACAGACACAACATATCTTCTAAGATCTGGTTGACTCTCTCCGTCTGGCCGTCTGTTTGGGGATGGTACGCCGAACTAAAGTTCAGTTTGGTCCCCATCGCCGCTTGGAGGCTCGTCCAGAAACGCGATAGGAATCGCTCGTCTCTGTCCGAAATTATTGAGGCCGGTACCCCGTGCAGTCGAACAATCTCATCGACGTAGATTTGTGCTAACCGATCGACGCTCCATCCTACTTTAATTGCGATGAAGTGAGCCGACTTGGTCAATCTATCAATAATGACCCAAATCGCGTCATTCTCCCGCGGCGTCTTCGGAAATCCCACAATGAAATCCATCGAGATATTGTCCCACTTCCACTCGGGAATGGGGATGTTCTGCAGCTCGACGCCTGGCCGTTGGTGTTCCGCCTTTACCTGCTGACACGCCATGCATTGCGATATGAACGTAGCCACGTCTTTCTTCATGCCGTGCCACCAAAAGTTTGTGCGCAAGTCCTTGTACATCTTGGTGCTTCCAGGATGTAACGAGTACTTCGCATAGTGCGCCTCCGTCAGAATTTTTTTTCTGAGTTCGGCAGTTTCAGGAATGCAGAGCCTTCCCTTCAGTCGCATCATCCCGTCTCCGTCTTCCGCAAAGTCAGTCGCCCTTCCCGTTGAAATTAGCTCGCATATTTTCTTCAGGAATCAGTCGTCCTCCTGTGCGGTCTTTATCTTGCTAAGCAGGCTCGATCCTAACTTCAGTTGAGCTAGGTGCAGGTGTCGATACTCAATTCCAAGTTCGATACCCATCGCTTCAAGGTCTCGTCGTATTTCCTTGTTTATGGCCAGTGTTCCCATAAACATTCTGCTGAGTGCGTCGGCCACCACGTTTCCCTTCCCGGCGTGTACTCGATCGTTAGCTCGTAATCTTTTATGAGTTTGAGCCATCATCGCTGTCGTAGGTTGAGTTCCCATTGCGTGAACAAGTATTTCAGGCTTTTATGATCTGTGTAGATTCTGCATGCTACACTGTAGAGATAGTGCCGCCATAACTTCAATGCAAAGACGATCGCCGCCAATTCTAAGTCGTGTGTCGGATAATTTTTCTCGTGCTGCTTCAACTGCCGTGAAGCGTAGGAGATGACTTTGTCTCTCTGCATGAGTACGCACCCGAGGCCAGTTCCCGACGCGTTGCTGAATATCTGAAAGCCTTTGGGACCATCTGGAAGTGTAAGGATTGGAGCTGAGACGAGCCGTTGCTTCAACTCTTGAAAGCTGGATTCACAGTCGTCGCTCCATTCAAATACTACTCCCTTCTGGATGAGGCGAGTCAGAGGCGACGCTAGTTTTGAAAAGCTTCGCACGAACCTACGGTAGTAGCCCGCTAAGCCAAGAAAACTCCGAATGTCGCTAGCCGAGGCAGGTCGTTTCCAATCCACCACCGCATCAATCTTCTTTGGGTCCACCGCGACACCTTCGGCAGAGATTACGTGCCCGAGGAATGTCACGCTACTCATCCAGAACTCGCACTTACTCTGCTTGGCGTATAATTTGTTTTCACGTAGAATCTGCAGTACCGTCTTCAAATGTTCCGCGTGCTCTTCCCGATTCTTTGAGTAGACAAGGATATCGTCGATGAATACGACTACAAATTTATCTATTTGAGGTCGGAAGACTCGGTTCATCAGATCCATGAAAGCGGTCGGGGCATTCGTCAAACCGAACGGCATGACGAAGAATTCGTAATGACCATATCGAGTGCGGAAGGCGGACTTCGATACGTCGTCAGACTTGATCTTCAGTTGATGATAGCCTGAGCGAAGATTGATTTTTGAAAATACTGACGCACCTTGCAGTTGGTCAAACAAGTCGTCGATTCGCGGCAAAGGATACTTGTTTCGTACGGTCGCCTTGTTGAGTTCCCGATTGTCGATGCATAGCCGCAACGACCCATCTTTCTTCTTCACGAACAGTACGGAAGCTCCCCACGGAGAGACGCTAGGGAGAATAAATCTGCGGTCTAGCAACTCTTGTAATTGCACCTTAAGTTCCTTTAGTTCTGCTGGAGCCATTCGGTAAGGCGCCTTGGATATCGGCCGTGTATCCGAAAAGGTGTCGATGATGAATTCAATTTCTCGATCCGGCGGCATCCCTGGCATCTCGTCAGGAAAAACATCGGAAAAGTCTGTCACAACATCAGTCTGCATTGTGTTTGTATTATCCTTCCGCGTGTCTCGGACTGATGCCAAGTATCCCGCGCAGCCGGAACGCAGCATACGCCTCGCCGAGATTGCCGACACCATCATTGCCGTCTTCGAGACCGTACCGCACGAATAGGAGAACTCTGTCTCGCCAGGAAGATGAAACACCACTCTCTTCTCCGCGCACTCGATCGTTGCACGGCAAGCGCCCAACCAATCCATGCCCAGGATTACGTCGTAATCTTTGATGTCTAGTACGACGGCATCCAAGGATAGATATCTTCCTCCGATGCAAATGTGGCCATCCCTACAAATAAAGTTTGCGGGCATATCGACTCCCGACGGAGTGCTAACGCTAATATTTATATCTAGTGATTGCATGGTTATTTTATTTTCTCTCGCAAAATTAGCAGATATAAAGCTATGCGTCGCACCCGAATCGAATAATACTCGAGCAGGTATATCTTTGTAGAGTAATATACCTATTACAACCGTATCGGACGCAAGCGCCTCGTCCCGAGTTAAGGCATAAACTCGGCCTTGAGCTCCATGGCGTTGGTTCTGTTGGTTGATGGGCACCGCATTCGCGCCTTGCAGTATCGGCGCTTTATGCGGATTCGGGACGTTCCTCGGTGGGTTCTGTTGGATCGGAACAGTTCTCGTACATTACGACTTCGAATGGCCCTTCGTGCCACACCCGAAACATATTCTGTGGTAACAATCACTCTGGCGATGCCCATCCCTACCACAGATATTGCAGTGTAATCCCGAAAATGGACGCCGATTCTCAAACGTGTTTGGACGCTTGGGTACTCCCGATCCTCCAGCGTCATTAGGACGCTTGTTGAAATTGTTGCGAACGGCAGACACGGCCCTTTGTGACATACGGCCAAAGATCCGTTCACTATCAAGTGCGGCTTCATAAGATTCATGATAAGTTCGGCATCTCTGGTTCATGACGTCCCTTCGCAGTTCGTCGTTCAGGCCTTGTTGGAAGCGTTCACACCATGCTTCCTTGTTGGACAGGAAGGCGCCGGCAAACTTCGCCAGCTTTGAGAAGCTCGAGTCGTAATCTTCGACAGGCATATTTCCCTGTCGCAGCATCATGAACTCGTCTTCTTTTTGGCGACGGACGGCGCGAGGAACGTATTGTTCAAGGAAAGCTTCCTTGAATATCTTCCAGGAAATCGTGGCATCTGTATCGGCTTCGTAGATTTCCTGCTTTTTAGCTCCCCACCAGTCGTGCGCCCTCAGTTGCAGTTGTAATGCCGCACAAGTTACTCTCTGGGACCCTTCAATGCTAAGCAGATTAAATAGGTCCTCCATCACCGTAAGCCATCCCACGATCACATCAGGCTCTGCTCGGCCGTTGAACTTTGGTGGATTCATCTTGCGGAACTCCTTTGCCTTGAACAAGGAAGAAGAATTCATCATTTGCTGTTGAGCTTCTTCTTTCTCGTTTTCTTCTTGATCGTCTTGCTTTTCCCCGGGTTTTTCATCCGTCGTCTTGGTGTTGCCCGCCATTCTGCTCACTATCTGAGTCAGGGCGTTCATCTGTTTTTGTTGTGCCTCAAATTGGGCTTTGAATTGTGTCTAAAGCTGCTGCTGCTGCAGTTCCATCAACTATAGCATCTTCTGTATAGTCGTCTCGCTAGGCTCAGTACTTTTTGTGCTTGACGTACTATCTACAGTTTGGGTTGGGGCGAAATTGTTCCTTTTCTTAGTCATTCCTACAAAACAGAGTAAACCCGTTAGTATTTTTTTTCAAAAATATCTACGGGCTTACCTGTATGGAACTTTTATTTCACGCAGCATGTCGACAAGCATTCAATCGAGCCATCGCAACGGACATTCCAATAATGAAACATCTTTCGAAAATCCGAGGAAACATAACTGTGCTCTGATACCAATTTGTCACGCCCCGAGTCGACAAACCGTTCGTCCCCGGTATTACTTTGCCGATTCGATCGTCCTCGCTAAGGCGTGATGCCGCACGAGCCTGGAGTTGCGCTCGTGCAAGGCAAGATGACAAGTTCTCAAATGGTTATCTTTTTGATTTTGATATAAATACGCCAAGTCGAAACTTCACAAATCATATCAGAATATAAGACGCAGTATAGGAAGATAGAAATACTTTTCATTCATAGCTTGCAACGAAGTGCAAGTTGTAATTTACATTGGATGCCGTTGCGGCTACATTGATTGAAAATAGAAAGAAGATACATTCGACAAGTTGCCTGAACTAACGCTTGCCGTCCCATACATTCGCTCCTTTATACATAAGCCGTCGACTTGAATTGGCTTCAAAATACTTCAGCATAGGAAGAGCTTCAAAACGCCTCTCCGTACTTTAGCTCCAGTTTAGTTGAGCGCGCCCGTCGCACCTGGGGAAATTGGGGGAATGGGATTAGCACACTTGCTAAGTGGACGAGACGAACCCACTCGTCTAAACCGACTCTGGTTGTTAGGGTAGGCATGCTTTAGAGTTGTCTTTCTATTAGAACTAATTGAATTCAGTTCATAATCGATAGCCATCTTTGCGTAATAAAGCATACAGTAAACCATAGCAGTTTATCATATTTCTTACCACGGCCGTGCTCGTCCCTGCATGAAAACAGAGATAATATATTTACACCTGTATAAGACAATAGGTGAGCATGCTACTATCTTATATGCGGTCATTGATGTTACACATCACGTGGAACTTTATATGGCATTACGACGTACCTGTCAGCGTGGGTTGCAAGCCCTGCTGCAGGTCCCGTAATGCCTCGTGCCGAAGCACGACTTTAATTTTTCCTCCTAGGTCGATTCGGTTCCGATGCCCCGGATACCGCATCGAGGAAAGATCAACTTGTGCATAAGCCGTCTATGACCATGCCAATGCATGAACAGTTTAATATGTGCAAGCAGTTTTGTATAGCGCGGACAGTATTGAACGACATTATCATTTTTCCCCAACTCATGCATCAATTCATTTTTCCCGAAACCGTACTCTCGATTTAGCGTCCTGCAGGCACCAAATTGTCCGAGACATCAAATTCCATAATCAACGTTTCATAATATTTTGCATCACTTGAAATAGTCTATCTTTTTCCGTAAACCTTAAACTTTCTGGTTTATGTGAAAAACTTGTATTTGTAAATCGATACATTTTTTTCGAGTTCTTGACTTAGTGGATTGGCATGCAATTAACTTGGCATCGTTCGATTTGAATGAATTCGAAGCAAGGAATACGTTTGCGGGACAGAATAGAAAAGAAGGCCGAATCACCCACCGATCACTTTGCTTTGTGCAGGTCGTCGAAGTGCTACGCAACGTCAATCCTTAGTTACGCGAGCTCCTGCAATGCATCAACACTTTGTTAGATTTCCTTCTTTTCTTCTTGCATCGAAATTTGTAATTGCATCCATGAAAACGACACGAAAGTACTTCAACCAAGCCCAGCGACAAAGCACCAAGAAAACCATACAGCGGTCCGGTCCCGTCGAAGGGACTCTTATAGAGAGCTCGCGCGCCGAGACACAGCCCGCTGCATCTAGGACTTGTTCCAACAGAAGTCGTTCCATTAGTTGGATCGATTCTCGTATCTTCCGTCCAAATCAAATTGAATCGATGCCGCAAGGCGTTATCGTTTACCAAGCTTAGCGATCGAGTCAAATGGCCATCTAAGTTTCCGGCCGATCTGACTCGGCGCTAGCATATTATGAAGTTCCGTCGCCTATCGAAAGCGGGGCGCTACATACACCACTCAGAACAAGTCTCATCCTCGAGACTTACTGAGTACTTACTTATTGACTTACCATTTTACTTGCCTTTCTAGAACTCTCGCATACACTACGCCTATGCGTTTCCTCAATCCGAGCCACGCTCGCACTACCCTCAATCTTTTCTTCGAATCCCTATTTTAAAATCCTCAACACTTTTCCATTCCTCAAGTCTCACTTGATTCAACATATCACTTGGATGGATCGTGCACATATTCTAGGCGTCCCCAAAATACATGCATTTCAGCCAAGCCTTGTGATAGAGAATCCGTCATCGCCACTCGAGTCGGATTCGTGCACGTATTCAAGCGTCCCTGATATACATGCATCTCAACCGAGCTCGCGAGTGGTGCCACCATAACTTCGATCGCTTTGCGCCGGGACGTCCGCCTATTCGCTAGGCTATGTCTTTTGGCTAAAGTCATTCGTCAGTATTGGAATCATAGTTCCCAAACAACAATATCAACACTGACCCCATCCTAAGGTCAAACCAAGTTGATAGTACGGGTTTTTCTACCCAAGCTCGCATCACTCCGATTTCTAAACATCGAGCATCGATTTCCTACGCACATCCCAACATTCGTCGTACGGGGTCCGAGTCATTCGATAAAACCATCCTACAACAACTCGCGTTCGACCAAATTCTCCGATGTATCAATATCGCTCGTTCAACAAACCATTTCGTATAGTCTATCTCTTCGAACACGTTCGACATAATCTGCCTATCAAATCCTTCCAAGTCAAGCACGTTACTACGTAATTCGCCGCTAAACCATAATCCACATTTTACATTTCCGAAGTCGTCTATTCCAATTCACGAAACCGATCACAAGGTCGTCTAGCTTAACAACGTGTTGCGCCCCGATCTCACGCGAGTCAGATTATCCAGGGTGGGCACGAATCACCATGCACGCTCCCGCGAGATAATCATTCTCATCGGGACGTAACTCTTGTTTTATGTCTAGACTAATTCATTTTCGATGCGCGGATTGGACTTACTCCATCCTCAAGTTTATTCAATCATCAATCGCAAGTCTTACAAATCCTCGAATTCACCTTCGCGTCAAGCCAACAAGTCGGGACAATCAACGTTGCTACGTCCTGATTTTCCGAGTTTGATCATTCCCGCGACATGAATCACCATGTCAGCGCTCACGCGGAACGATCGCCCCAAACCTGACGCAACGCATGGGCGAGGCTAAAGTTACGCTCGCGCAAGACAAGATCGTCGACGTTGTGGTTTTCTGCGTAACCATCAAGACACAATCATTTTCATCCAACATTCATCTCGGTCAAAATCCTAAGTATTGCATCCAACCAAACAATAACACTTGCACGATCGTCCTTCGCCGAGTCAGAGTACCCCCGAGTTATCGCATATCGATCTTTGATACGCCTCAATACCATCGACGATATACGTAACCTGACGATCTTCCTTTGCAACCAATTTCGAGTCGTGCGAATGATGTTATCGTCCAACTGGATAGTCTCCTCGACATTCATAACACCAATTTCGATCATTTTCCCTCGAATCATTTACGATATCAATTTCCTCCAACCAATTTCACGTATTCTTCATCCGTCCATCTTAAGTCATCGACCAACTTATTTTCCTCAATTCGCATCGTTCGACATCCCTGAGCCTATCGCATACACCACTCAGGAATGAAGTCATTCAACCAATCCTCAACTTATTATTTGATTCAAAATCGACTTCTTCGAATCCCGTTCGAACCATTCTTCAAAACCCAAGCACGCTTATCTATATCGCACCGATGATATCGTCGCTCGATAGCACCCCTATCGATACTCATCTTACTTTACTCAATCGAGTTCAACTCATTCTAGCTCGACGCTATTCAATTCCCGCACTCGACCTTTCTAAGGTCGACGCAACTTTGGTGTATATGCCCAGCCCGACTTAGCCAACCGTGCTTACGTAAACCGTCTTTTTGTTTTCTTATCAAAAACTGTTCACCTATATTTTGCAAAATAGATAGACTTATTGTATGGACATCCCATGGGTCATTTGAGAGAGAGCGCACCAACGATATCAACTTTGCGGAAGCAACAGAGTTTGCGGAAACAACGAGTTAAAGAATTCAATCGATATTCCAAGGACGTAAAGCCGTGCTCTGATACCACTATGTCACGCCCCGCTCCCGCAGGAGTGATCGTCCTCGCTAAGGCGTGATGCCGCACGAGCCTAGATTGCGCACGTGCAAGGCAGATTCCATAACGGCCGATTTCAGCGGCTGCGACGGGGTCGTCGCACAGAAGTCCCGAGCAGAGACATTGAATAATAGCAGCAGAATTTAGAACAAAACACAAGTTATTCAAAGAAGCTCTTTATTGATATTGAAATAACGATTACATTGGGGGCGCAAGGCCAAGATTACAATCACTCAAGCTCACTCTTCTCACATTACAAGTTCACTCAGCTCTCTCTCATCTCTCAATTACAAGTCTTGATCCAGCGGAAGCTTCGGAAGGTGATGTCCATACATTATGTCCTGTATAAGTCTTCAGTCTAGGCGGCCGCACACTTCGAATCGCCAAGGAACTCCGTGCCTCGACGCATCCAAGCGAACTCTGTGCCACGAGCTTCTACCTGTGCCTGCACATGAACACTGTGTGGGTGTCAGTACTCAACTGTACTGGTGGAGTGAGCTTCTCGCCCACCCATACAAAACCTACACGTTCATTTACTTTGTGCAGCTTAAAACCCTTTCGATTGCCTTTCTAGTCTTGCCTTAGGTTCAGTTTTAGGACCCGCGCCTTGGCGCAACTTGTGTGTCAAAACCCTTCCGTGCTTGTAAGGTCAACGTTAACTCATACTTTGCCTCTAGACCCCCTTCTTGTGCCAACAACGTAACCTATCAGGTCGTGCTTGCCTTTCGGCCAAAATCAGAGACGCAACTACGCGGTAGTACCCAATTTCCTTACGACCGTGCTATAATTCCTTTGTGTCGTGCCTCGCATTTTGAGGCCGTGCCCAATAACTCACGTAACTTCAAGAAAACTGCCCTACGGCCCTTCTTGACTTAACTCGCAACAGTTCAAGTCTAACTCAAGTACTCTATCCAACGACTTATCACTCGACGCCACATCCCGTGCCGAAGCACGCCGCCTTCGCTGTTGCCAAATCTTAGGCCTAGACATTGTGTCTTTCTTACTGCATACTGCATACATATTCAACTCAACTCAATCCAAAGGCATACATGCGGTTAGCCGCTATCTGCCGACATCTATATGAACTTGGTCACTGGCTCCCAAAGCCATAGTGGACTCCTCTTTCTTTTATTAGACGGGCGTCCCTTTCAGCACAAGATAGCTAGCCCCGCTGCAAGTCCCCGCCTAACCCGTGCAAAGCACAGTTTATCTTTTGTTTCCCAATGCCCGCAACGGTCCCGTGGCCTCGGGCTTGCCGTGTGGGGAAACTTTCACCCTGTCGACAAGTTGCATGTTTCCCAATGCCCGCAGTGGTTCCGAGGCCTCGGGTTGCCGTGCGGAGAAACTCACTTTGTCGACAAGTTGTCCAATGACCATGCAAGATGCGATCGACACTTTCCAAATCTGAGTCCGCCACGACGACCTATAGTCGCGGACATTCTTCTTTCTTTTGAGACTGCCTCGACGACCTATAGTCGCGAGCATTCTTCTTTCTTCTGAAACCGCCTCGACGACCTATAGTCGCGAGCATAATCCTCTCTCTTGCCCCTTTCTCCAAACTCAATAAATCAACCGTGGCCCGTGCCTTAAAACACTAGGACCGTGCCATCGTGCCTCAATCCGACTTCTGTTCTACGTGACGTTATCGCCCAAGTCATACTTTATATGACGGGCCTTGGGATCGTGGGACTATTTAACCTGTCAACCGCAGAATGAGCGGGACAGCACTTGGAATGACTTAGGTCGACCGGCATAACTTTGCCTAACTTACTCAGCCTACAACTTAACGAGCAAAGGCTGCATCGAGCCTTGCTTCGATGGAACGTACCGTGCACCGTTCAACTTTGAACGACAAAGTCATTTGGGTACTTGGACTTACGCCGGCAGTCATGCGACGTAACTTAACTCCTGGGGCAAGCCAAGGCTATGCCAAGCCCCGGACGATGGGACCGTGCATGCTTTATAAAGCATTTATGCGGGCGACGCCTATGACTTAGGCTGCGATCATGACTTGCCAACTCAACATACTTCCTTCTCCCAAGCCACGGGATGAAGGACCGAGTGACATTTTCAAAGCACGACGTGCATCAATTCTGAGCCGACCATTGGACGTTTCCATATTCTAACTCAATTCAACTCGACGGGATTACTCCCTTTAGCTATGTGGGTTCGTATCTTTTATCTTCAAGCCTACTTGTGCAAGTTGAAAATACGATTTATTATGTGAAGGTAAAGATGAGGTAAGTTCACCGAAACTACCCCACCTGAGCGATGTCTTCAAACGGCCGTCGCAAGGCCAAGTCCGAACGCCGTCGGCGTTTCGATTCCTCCGATTGACTGAGCGGGATGGGGCACTACAGATTGTCACCAGCATAGCCCACTTAATCTACATGCATGGGTCGCTGGCATCACAAGCCATTTAGGACATATCACTTGGGCATTCTCACCTATCGAAGCGTGATGGCTGGTACACCTTGATAGTCTCTTGAAATGCCTGGCCTTACGTCTCTTTGAGTGGTCGAGCCCCCACTCAAAACAGCCCATAAGCCCCATGTCTGATTTTGCCTAAGCCGGCCACGGTATTCCTCCCATCGTCCGTGCTGCAGAATCCTTCCTCATGACGGCCACGGTATTCCCCCCATCGCCCGTGCCGTTTGTCCACGACCATTTCGTATTGACTTGTCATTTAACATAATGACTGTCTTGAGACATAATGCGTTATCGACCAGGTTGGCGTCCGTGCAGCACGAGTAGCGAGTCCCGTTGTACGTGCCCATCATACCTGTCGCTAACCATTCTTTCCTTTCTTATCTTTTATTCACTCTTTCATGTCTTTCTTTCACTTGTTCGTTCATTCATTCATTATTCACGTATTCATGTCATTCACTTATTCGTTAATTTATTCATTCATTATGCAACTCCCCGTGCGGGAGTCGCCTTGGCGACACCCATCGGTTCCGAAGTCTTCCAATGTTGCTATACTCTACTCGGAACGACTATGTCGATAGTCTTCCGTTTTTTTGTTGTAAACC
Source organism: Iris pallida (assembly GCA_029216955.1). Lineage (NCBI taxonomy): Eukaryota > Viridiplantae > Streptophyta > Magnoliopsida > Asparagales > Iridaceae > Iris > Iris pallida. Next base: position 2,096,732 of record JANAVB010025198.1, read on the forward strand.
GTTTATTGTTTCATTGTTGATCACATAGGAAACTTGCATGTAAGCTTGTGCCTTAGCACGAGCGTAGAGCGTGGTACGAGAGTTTCTATATTTGTCGAGTTTTTTTCCATGTTCTAAACAAGCATACAAGATGGGATTATTCCCTTAGATAGGTGCATTAAGTCATTCATTTATTAGCATGCACGGTGTTGACGCCTAGCGATTCTCATGATAGTGTCCATATTGTTAAGTGTCCAGGCTAAGCAAAGACGGGTTCATCGGGGCCACCCACCTTAGCGATGTTCGCATCGGCCGAACGATACTCCGAGCGCGCCTTTGAAAGTCTAAGTCTGGATTCATCTTGACGGGCCAATGTAAGCCTTGCATCGATTCTTCATCAGGTCGATGCCAACTCTTCGGGTCGACGGCTCATTTAAGTCGTTGTACTTGCCGTTTGAATCGACGTTTCGCTAGGGCGGAGCGGGTCATTACATAATACACCACTCAAAACAAGTTTCGTCCTCGAGACTTCCTGAGTACAGGTCATCCTACCGTTCCTTAAGCCATGTCGTGTACGTATCTTAGACAATTCTATCGAGCGGCTCTATCGTTCGATGGCATCGAACCATACTCGATACCTTTCTAAGTTCCGTGTCGCATACGTTTGGTCGATTTTATTGAATAACTTTTCATTCATTTTAGAGTTAATGGTACTTATTTAATTCAAGTGTTTCTTCGTCTTGGTTGCTATTTTTTCGTGTCATGGGACTGAAATGGTCGTACGAGGCACGTTGTAATTCGTCAAATACGCGGGTCGTGGGGTGAGGCAAACTTACTTTCGTTTATCTCGGTCATCGAGATGACCCAATTCGCTTCTCAAGCGTTCTTGTCCATGAAATCAGTATGATTTTTTCTTAGCGGGGTCGACCAAGTCTAAGTAATTTTCGTCCGATTCAAGACCAAGTATTGCACTATCATCGAGTATATCTTCCTATCAATGGTTCAATTCGTTATACCAACTTTTACTTGCACGATATCGATTCCATATCGTTCACTTGTTTAGGGTCAATCTCGTTGTCGTTTACGCACACTCCGCACACACGTAACTTTGATTCCAAGCTACGCTCGTACTAGTATCATTCCTTTCTTTTAACACGATCTCAATCCCTGATACTTTCCATTCCTTAAGTCTCGTTTGGAATTCAATGTGTCACTTGGTTGGATCGTGCACGCATTCCAGGCGTCTCCAAAATACATGCATTCACCAAGCCGCACGACAGAGAATTCATCGTTCTCACTCGAGTCGCATCGTGCACATACTCAAGCATCCCTGAAATATATACATGTCAGCCGAATCTCGTAAGGGGTATTCCTATATTCGTGATTCATGCTATCCATGCATGCCAATCCTCAAGATCAATCCTTTTGATTGATAACTCTTGAAACAGGACGTCACGTCTAACCGCAAGGCCATCCTTTCGAGGCTAAGTCAATGTCAGGATTGGAATCATAGTTCCCCAACAATAATGGCAATACTGACCCCAATCCTAGGGTCAAATCAAAGTCGATAGTACGGGGTTTTCTACCCAAGCTCGCGTCACTCAGATTTCTAAACATCGAGCATGATTGCCTAATTTGAATTAAGGCATTCGTCATGCAGCGCAACGAATTCGAATCCGTTTAAATCACCAAATCGACATACTTCACATATCCATTCTACCAATTCATGTATTCGATCACGAGTTCATCTAGCTTTGACAATATGTTGTGCTCCAATCTCACGCGAGTTCGATTATTCACGGTGGTTCGTGAATCACCATGCAACACTCCCGCAGAATAATCATTCTCATCGGGACGTAACTCTTGCTTGCGTCTAGACTAATTCATTCTCGATACGCGGATTGGACCAACGCAATCCTCAAGCTTAATCATCAAGCAGACCAAGTCATTCTCAAGTTCACCTTCGCATCACCACAAGTCGAAGCACACAAATTGCCACGCCATGCTAGTTCAATCACTCCCACTATATGAATCACCATATCAGTGCCCACGCGGAGTGATCGCCCTAATCGGCGTGACGTATGTGCGAGGCTGGAGTTGCGCTCGCATAAGACAAGAATGTCGACGTTGGGGTTATCGTCAAGCAATCCAAACATTTTATTTTCATCCAAGTCAAGATCCAGTTCGATAGTCCGTTTATCATTCGTTCAACTAAAAAATCCTCGAGCCAAGTTTATCTTTTTCTCGACACATTTCAACATCCCAAGTATAGCATCCACCGAAACAATGACATTTGCACGATCGTCATTTGCCGAGTTAGAGTACCCCCGAGTTATCGCATATCGATCTTTGATATGCCTCAATACCATCGATGATATGCGTAACCTGACGATCTTCCTTTGCAACCAATTTCGAGTCGTACGTTTATGCTTGTTGTCCGAGTTGGATATTTCAATTTTTTTCGATGTTCAAGATCAAGTTCGATTGCTATTCCTCAAGCTCGTTTCAAGATCGTTGTTCAAAACTCAAGTCATATTTCATTTGAATCAATCCGAAATCGTATGTGCGATCCTCTAAGTTTCCTCGATCAAAGACCATTCATTTTCATTTATTGTTCCGAATCATTTTCTAACACACGTTGCCCATTGACAAGTTGTCCGAACGACATCCTGTTCGGAACATTCGAAGTCATAACCAACTAAGCGTGACGCATTCTAAGGCTTTGTGCGATACCATCGCTTACCGACATACTCGTTCTATCCGTAAATCCTTTAGTCTTGCTCGAACAATTTCTATAACGTCCATACACCACTCAGGGTTCGAGCCACTCGACTAATCGTCGACACCCATTCTTATTCTTCTCCGGACCTATCACATACACCACTCGGGTTCAAGTCATTCTATCAATCCTCAAAAGATCATTCGATTACCAATCGACATGTTCAATCGTACGTTTGCCCGTTCCTCACAGTCTAAATCAATCTTTCGTGCACGCCTAAGCGTGAACTCGATAGTGTTTCTATCGATATACACTCTAAGTGTAGCTTCGTTCCCGACCGAGCGATACTTGATATCGCTCGCAACTCGATTGCACCAAAAGTCGAGGTACGCGACACGCGGACTAAGTTGTACCGCATAACCATCTCGTGTGGACTATATTTCGAGTTTGCACGCTCAATTGCTAGGGTCATCGTAGGACTAGTTAGGCATGCACGCGACATGTTAACTTTAGTACGTGTTTTCATTCAAGACAAGTTGACACCGTTCGGCACAAAGGCCTACCGATGCATTTGGCGATAGCCTACCAATGCGTTCGATTGAACGCCTGAACGAGCTTTTAAAAATATTAGACTTATTGTATGGAACATCCCAAGGCACAATGAAAGAGAGCGTACACTTTTTTTTCCAATGACGAGCTTTCAAAACTGAGAAATCGACGTGAAGTCCAAGGACGTAAAGTCATGCTCTGATACCAATCTGTCACGCCCCGCTCCCGTAGGAGCGATCGTCCTCGCTAAGGTGTGATGCCGCACGGGCCTAGGTTGCACCCGTGCAAGGCCAAGTCCAGAAACGGCCGATTTGAGCTAGGCCACAGAGTCGCACAGAGTGTCCCCATTGCAGCGGAAAGTAAATGAAAACAAATTGAAGCGAATTCAAACTCTTTATTAATATTCAAAAAGTTTACAAGCGGTGCTAGACCAATATTACAAATCGCTCAAGCTCTCTCTAAAACATAAAAGGCGTGCCAAGTGGCTTACAAGATAAAATAATACATGGCGATGTTCCGATACATTATGTCCTGTATATGGTGCTTCAGCTCCTTGCAACGCTCTAAGGCTCCAGAGATGGCTCCGCGCCTTAGCACGTTCGAGGGAAGCTCTGCACCCGATGACGTCTCCTGCATCCTACAAGCAGACTGTGGAGTTATAAGTACATTGTTATGCACTGGTGGGGAGGCTAGCTCGCCCACAATGCTATCATTACCAAACACATTCCATTTACTTTTGTGCACCGTCTATCATTCATTGTCTTTCTAATCTTGCCTTAGGATCAGTTTCATGGCATATTCCAAACCTATCTCGTGTTGTCGAATTCAAGTGTCGCATGAAAATACATGCACGACTTACCCATAGTTACCATCCGGCCTTCCCTGACCAAAGTAAACCAAGTTGGTCAACAATTCATAAGTAATAACTTAACGTGTCTCATGTAAACTTTCAATATCAATGGCGTATTCCTGCCTCGGGTCCTAGCATGTCGTAGGCACGTTCTCTAACTTAATTTGTATGAATTACTCTTTATTCACTTGGTGTGTTACATTTCAAGCATGTTCAGATTGTTACATTTCAGGCATGTTCAGAGTGTCATATTTCAAGTATGTTCAGGAGTGTTACATTTCGAGCATGTTCAGGAGTGTTATATTTCGAGCATATACAGGATGTTACATTTCAAGCATGTTCAGGAGGCACTTCATTTAGTTAACTTAGTCTACTTGTTTCAATGCAAGGACTTGTACGTAGATTGCCACCAGCATAGCCCACTTAATCTACATGCAAGGGTCGCTGGCATCACAAGCCATTTAGGACATATCACTTGGACATTCTCACCTATCGAAGCGTGATGGCTGGTACTGTAGTGCCCCGTCCCGCTCAGTCAATTGGAGGAATCGGAATGCTAACGGCGTTCGGACTTAGCCTTGCAACGGCTGCTCGAAGAAATCGCTCAGTCGAGACGACCGCCCGCTCAGGTGGGATAGTTTCGGTGAACTTGCCTCATCTTAGCCTTTACATAATAATTCGCATGTTTTCAACTTGCACAAGTAGGCTTAATAATAAAAGAGATGAATCCACATAGCTAAAGGAAGTAATCCCGACGGATCGATTTGAGATAGAATATAGAAAGGTCCAACGGTCGGCTTAGAGTTGGTGCACGATGTGCTTTGAAAATGACACTCGATCCTTCGTCCCGTTGCTTGGGAGAAGGAAAGTTGGTTGAGTCGGAGAAGTTATGAACGTAGCTTAAGTCATAGGCGTCGCCCGCATGAATGCTTCATAAAGCATGCACGGTCCGATCGTCCAAGGCTTGGCATAGCCTTGGCTTGTCCCATGAGTTAAGTTGCGTTGCACAGCTTGTGCCATAAGTCTAGGTACCCAAATGGCCTGGTCGTTCAAAGTTGAACGCGTGTACGGCACGTTCCATCGAGGCAAGGCTTGACGCGGCCTTTGCTCGTTAAGTTGTAGGCTTGAGTAAGTTAGGCAAAGTTAATACGGTCGACCTAAGTCATTCCAAGTGTTGTCCCGCTCATTCTGCAGTTGTCAGGTTAAATAGTCCCACGATCCCAAGGCCCGTAATATAAAGTATGACTTAGGCGATAGCGTCGTATAGTACGGAAGTCGGTTTGAGGCACGATGTACGGACCTAGTGTTAAGGCAGGAACCACGGTTGATTTAATGAGTTTTGGAGAAAGGACTATCGAATCGGCATTGAGTTGAATGAAATAATATGGTAACATAGATAGAATACTCGCGACCGTGGGTCGTCGAGGGGTTTCAAATGATAGAAAGAATGCTCGCGACCGTGGGTCGTCGAGGGGTCTCACTACCAAAATATATGGATTTACCGACGGCCTTATCCGTCGGTAGTCCGTCGCCAAAAATAAATACCGACGGATTACCGACGGATATTTTGGTAAAACAGCCGTCGGGAATAACCTCGTCGCTAAAACATATCCGTCGCTACTCCGTCGCTCAGCGACGACTTAGCGACGGAATACCGTCGGCGCATTTAAATATATATAGCGACGGATTACCGACTAGCTTTCGTCAAAACATGTATCAGGATATAGGGTTAGCGACGGAAAACTCCGTCGCTAAAGAGTCGGCAAAACCGTATCAGTGATTTTCTGATACGCAATATCCGTCGCTAATCCGTCGTAAATTTGTCGGTAAAAGTGTATCAGAGATTTTCCCATACGGCAGGTCGTCGTTATGCCGTCGCTAATCCGCCGAGGTGTACGACGGATTAGCGTCATATTAGCGACAAAATATCCGTCGCTAACTGCAAAATTTATGGACATCAAACAGAACCAGGTCGACGGACATTCCGTCGCTAAACCGTCGCTCAATATAAAATTCTCCAGGTAGCGACGGATATTACGTCGCCAATCCGTCGATACATTAAATTCCTACAGTTAGCGACGGATAGTCCGTCGGGACTTTGTCGCCAGTCCGCCGTAAGTTAGTCGCCAATCCGTCGCGAAAGCTAAAATTTATGGACATCAAACAGCACCAGGTCGACGGATCGTCCGTCGCTAATCCGTCGCTTTATTGAAATGCTCCAGGTAGCGACGGTTTTTACGTCGCCACTCCGTCGCTAACCTCAGTTTCTCCAGTTAGCGACGGACTATCCGTCGCTGAGTGGTCGCCAGTCTGCCGTAAGTTAGTCGCCAATCCGTCGCGAAAGCTAAAATTTATGGACATCAAACAGCACCAGGTCGACGGATCGTCCGTCGCCAATCCGTCGCTTTATTGAAATGCTCCAGGTAGTGACGGTTTTTACGTCGCCACTCCGTCGCTAACCTCAGTTTCTCCGGTTAGCGACGGACTATCCGTCGCTGAGTGGTCGCCAGTCCGTCGCTAACTTCTAATTTTTGAAAAAAAAAATACTGCAAACAGACTCTTTCCTGTTTATACAACACATCCAACACAATATCAAACATGCAAAATATCCATATACAACACCATATATCCATATCCAACGTATCCAATATCCAACACCATATATCCATATGCAAAATATCAATATCCGACACCAATATCCAACGTATCCAATATCCAACAAAATATTACCAACACAATATATCCAATATCCAACATTAAATTATCCAAACATAAAAAAAATATCCGAACATACAATGTATCCAAATGTCTACAAAACCAACAACATAAACAAAATCAAACCCCGTCCGTCGGATCGTCTCGTGCTCGTACCATCGCATCCGCTTTGCGTATGTACTCCTCCACCGTGTATGCCGGCACTTGGGACAAGACATGGTCTGGAAGCGCGCGTAGCTGCTCTGGCGATAACATGTCAAGGAGCGTCAAGATGGTGTTATCCGATACGATGCGGGCGTCCGCAGAGCGGTTAAACGAAAGCCGTCTGGGGGAAGAAGGACCAGGTCGATCCGAAGCACCGGCAGCAGCAGTAGACGGACCGGGAGCACCACCAGATGAACCGGGAGCACCAGCAGACGGACCGGGAGCAGATGGACCGGGAGCAGACGGATAGCGCCCCAACACTATCGCCTGCAAATCTGACACCGCGGAGGTCAGAGTCGCAAGCTGCGCCCTCACATCGTCAACCGGGGGCGCTGGAGGAGGCGGAGGCGGTGGATATCTCGGGGACGGCTGCAACGAGGGCGCCATGGAACCTAAGCCGTCGACGTGCCCTTTCCTAACGCCGCCGACGGATTCTACGAACACGTCGTCGTAGCGAGCGGCCATAGAAGAGTGCGTCTGGGTGGGCGTCGTTTCGCCGACATTCTCGGAAGGGGGCTCGATCTCAAGCCGACTAAGTGCCTCACGATACGCAGCCTATCCAATGAATGTGTTTATACTATAAGTTTTCCTAAGTTATAATCTAAATCCTATGTTTTCCTAAGTTATAGTCTGAATCCTAAGTTTATCTAATTAACTTAACAATAATTATATTTCTAACATAAATCTCATAAACGTAAGTACTTACATCAGTCTCCTCGGCCCTCGCGTCGACGAAGCTCCCGTCCTTCCGCCTCTTGTGCGTATGCACGAATACATCATGAGCGGTGACCGTCTCCGCCTCTTTCCCCTGCTTCACCGCCCGTTGGGCCTGCATACGTAGAATTTAATTAACTTCGTATATTAACAGTACGAAATTAAATAATAGAATGAATTTGAATTTGCGCTATCTCACCAAATCTGCACGCGTCGATGCGTGGGGCCTTGATCCCCCCGTATGCAGACCCGCGGCCTGTCGATTAGCCTTAGCTTTCTCCGATTTTAGCTTGAACTGCGGAGTATCCATCTTCTCCAACATCTGCTCATAGTACTCCGCCCGGATCCAGTCCTTCCTCGTATGCGTCGTACGAAGGTCGTACACCGCATCCCGTATCTTCTTCCCGGCGGCGGCTTTGTAGGTCCTGCGGATCGCCTCCTCGCGATTGGGGGCCACCAGAACGTCCTCTGACATACAAATTCAAATATCACGTAATAAAAAATTTAATAATTTAAAGAATAATTAATAATTCACCGACGGATTTATACCCTCATCTCGTCGAGCCAGACGTACTTCATGTCCTGAGGCACCTCAGAAAAATTGAGGTAGGGGCCATGGTAGTTATCCCGGATAATGCGCCCTAGAATCCGGCCAGCATCCCACGGGAAAAACCTATAAAGAAGCAACGACTGGATTATTAACTTGAATAAATGAAACAAATTTAATAAATTAACTTAAATTTACTTACGATTCACCAGCGGGCCATAGCTCTCGTCGGAACTCGCCTACCAGGCCTCTCTGGTGGCGTCGGGGGATCCGTGGGTCCGTGCACGTACTCCCCGGTAACAGGATAAAACTGAATCCCGGGGTACTCCGAGGCCCACCCTGCAGTAACTGCTGGGCCCCCTGCTGCATCTGCTGCTATATCCGCTGGTATATCCTGTGGCGGAACGGATCCGCTAGCGGATGGAGTCACAGGCCTCGACGACGATGTCGGTGGCACCGAGGAAGAATGACGGCGGGAAGAGCCTGTGTCCGGGCTCTCCAAGTCGGGATCGGAGGTCACATCCGGGGAATGCGGCTGGCGACCACGACCGCTACCACCACGCCCACGCCCACGCCCACGACCACCACCACCACCGCCGCCGCCGCCGCCACCGCCACGACCACGGCCAGCACCACCAGTACGGGTGCTCGCAACCATGCCCTGTAAATAGAACACATAAACAAAATACCGACAACATAGATTTATAAATGAATATAAAACTAAACATATCCATACCAGCAGCAGGGCGATGAGTGCCGCCCAGACGAGTAGGCCTAGGAGTGCCATCTGCAAAAAGAAACTCATACAATAATACGCAAATATTCCAAACTAAAATAAATATTACAATCAGAAGTGAAGTACGAATAAAAGCTAGATACACAAAATCTGATAAAATCACGCACCAATACAACAAAGTACAATTCTTGTAACTTTTGATGAAAGGGCATCTTGTGTTCCACTAGACTTGTAATTGTAAATTCAAATGTAATAGGGTAATTTAGGATTCGAGACTAGATATTGGGTGCTTCAAGATACAACTGAAATATAGCGATATTTAATCATCGTCATCGTCCTCTTCCTCGGCCTCGGCCTCATCATCATCATCATCCTCATCGTCGAATTCATCTGTATCCTCATCCTCATCCTCATAAAGTTCTTCTTCTTCTTCTTCTTCTTCTTCTTCTTCTTCTTCAGTCTCAATACTTGGGACAAGACGCCTCTTTCTCCCCTGGTTGACATCTAAGTCTTGTATATCAACCTCTTCCTCCCCTCTATTTTCATCAGCAAGAGGTATATCAACCTCTAATTCAACATCCATGTCATAAGACTGTTGTCCCAAGTATTGGGGCTTTTTGATCTGGTCCTCTTGGTATGCTGGGTCTCCAACGTTGAATGTATTTCTAGATTTAATCTTGCATACTGCCCACCAGTCAAAGCGATCTCTACGATGCCTTGGGTAGCTTGTATAGTAGACTTGAACAGCCTGACTTGCTATCGCAAACGTGTCGGACCCTCTATACCTCCTGCGATGATTTATATCGACGAATCCAAATTGTTTATCGATTCTCCAACCGATATTTGGTGTCGTATCGAACCACTCACATTTGAACATAACAATATGCATATCAAATGGGGCACTATATTGTAATTCTACAATATCCCGAAGCACTCCATAATAGTCAAAGTCCGGCTCGTCGTCATAGATTGTGCCTCTTATGCAAACACCAGAATCCTTCGTACTGAAGCCGTCATTGAGAAATTCGGCATTTATAGGATGTTGAGTTGTCTTAAACTTGAAGCCATTAACGACATAGCCGGGCCAAGTCTTTGCATGCTTCTTCGGTCCCAATGACAAATAATGAATGCTCTCATTTGTGAGTGTACTTGGTTCAGCTAATAAAACCTGTAAACTTTAAATGTTTTAGTTGCATATATATATTTAAATGGTAGCCGCATAACATATTATCTTAGTTACTTATGTAATCTCGAAACCATGACGGAAAGGTAAAATCAACCTCTCTTTGAAGTCCCTCATCGGTAATATCGGGTGTCCTTATTTTGACTTCATCTCTAAATACACTGTTAGAGAGAATAAAAATTAGTGTAGTCACTTACCTCACCAAATTAGAGATTATAACGAGGTGTAGTCACTTACTTCTCCAAATCTCTCACTTCTTGTATGTCACAATTTAACAAGACATATCGGTGAGCGGCATCATACTCATCGTCACTCAACCACCGTTTCTTACTAGCCCCAATAGGCTTGCCCCTTAAATTGAATATACCTCCTTCCTCAACGTCTTCGTCATTTCTTTGAGGTCTATTTCGATTTGTCTCAACATGAGTATCGAAATAAATGGAGCAAAAGTTTGACACCTCCTCGATAAGATATGCTTCGCATATCGAAGCCTCTATATGAGCCTTGTTGCCAACTTTCTTCTTTAGATGATGTAGATACCTAGAGAGACAAATTATCTTGAGAATTAACAATGAATTGTAAAATCCACTTAAATTATATCGATTTTTATTTACCTTTCAAAGGGGTACATCCATCGATAATGAACAGATGCACCGACACGGGCTTCGTATGCTAGATGAATCGGTAGATGCTCCATACTGTCGAAGAAACCCGGTGGAAATATTTTCTTTAACTTGCAAATTGTTAAGACAATCTTCTCCTCAAGTTGTATCATATGTTGCACCGTGAGCTTAGTTGAACAGATATCCCTGAAGAATGTAGACAGCTCGGCCAACGGAACCCATACAGCAGAAGGCAACAACTCTCTCAACGCAATGGGCAGTAATCTTTCCATAAACACGTGGCAGTCGTGACTCTTCATTCCTGTTAGCTTGCGTTCATTGAGATCAACGCATCTAGATAAATTCGACACATAGCCGTCGGGAAATCTTAAAGTAGATATCCACTTGCAGATTATTAATCTATCTTCCTTGCTCAATGCGTATGGCGCTATCGGCTTAGTTACTTGTCCACCAGCTCCCCTTTGTATCAAGTTTAGATTATGACGTTTGCATATCTCGGCCATGTCTTGTCTTGCTTTTGGATTGTCCTTCGTCTTTCCTTTAATATCCATAACGGTATTGAAGACATTATCGAACACATTCTTTTCGATATACATGACATCAAGATTATGCCTAATAAGATTATCTTTCCAATAAGGCAAGTCCCAGAAGATACTCCGTTTGGTCCAGTTATGGCTTTGTCCGAACCCCTCGACACGATTGTTCGATGGATCTTCCATTGCGGTGGGCAATTCCTTTACATCTTCCCAAATATCGTATCCCGACAATCTGGCAGGAGGTTCAGAAAATTCTTGTTTTCCATATCTAAACGCGTCCTTGTTCTTTCGCCAAGGATGTCTCGTTGGCAGAAATTGACGGTGACAGTCAAAGAAAGAAATTTTTCCTCCATGTCTAAGGCGGAACGTCTTACTATTTTCCATACATATCGGACAAGACATGTTGCCGTGCGTACTCTATCCCGACAGCATACCGTATGCTGGAAAATCATTGATTGTCCACATGAGTGAAGCTCTCATCTGAAAGTTTTGTTTTCTGGAAATATCATAGGTCGTGACGCCGATCTCCCACAACTGTTTCAGCTCATCCACCAACGGCTGTAAATATATATCGATGTTCTTTGTCGGATTTTTGGGACCGGGTATGATAGCTGTCAAGAACATATAAGGAGTCTTCATACACATCCATGGTGGCAGATTGTAAGGGGTAAGAATGACCGGCCAGCATGAGTATTGAGATCCCGACTGTCCGAAAGGGGCGAAGCCATCAGAACATAGCGCCAGGCGTACATTTCTAGGCTCTGCAGCAAAATCTGGATGACACAAATCAAAATATTTCCATGCCTCCCCATCCGAAGGATGTGACAATTCTCCTTCATCCTTTATGCGATCTTCACTGTGCCACGTCATGTGTTCTGCTGTATTCAGAGACATATACATCCTCTGTAAGCGCTTCGTGATCGACAAGTAATGCATATACTTGTAAGGACGTCGTTTTCTAGTTGACTTTTCTTTTCCCTGTACTGTCTTGTAACGATCCGCATTACAGAACCAACAACTTTCTAATACGCAATTCTCTTTGTAATACAACATGCATCCGTTGTGACAGCAATCTATCTTCTCGTACCCCAGTCCCAGTTGTCGGACCATCATCTTTGACTTGTAGAAGTTTCTTGGGAGCTCTTTTGATTCCTTCGGTAACATCTCATTAGTTAATTATATGATCCGATTATAGCAAGCTTGTGGCAAGTTAAAATCAGACTTTATGTTCAACAACCGCATCGTCACTGACAGTGCGGAATGAGTCTCACAACCAGGATATAGAGGAGTATCTGCGTCCTTAAACATATCATAGAACTCCTTTGCCTCGGGATTAGGATCCTCCGGATCAAAATTAGGCCCTGCCGCAGCATACACCATATCTCGTGCAAGGTTCTGCATGTCTCCATAATCCACAGAGCATCCGTCGTCTTCGAGGACATCCGTTGCAGCATTATCATCAAAAGCATAAGTACCAGCTTCTGTAGCCTGTCTTTCTGAATATAATTCACCTTGCGATGACCATAGGCCGTAATCACGTATGAAACCCTTACGGGTCAAATGATCTCTCACAGTCATCACTTCTTCGAAACGTCTATTGTGACAATTAACACATGGACACTTGATTTTGTTATCGTCCATGTACTGAGTTTTGCTCATGGCATACTTAAGAAATACTTCCATACCTGCCTGAAAATCGTCACTCACACCAATTCTGCTCTCGTGTTGTCGTTTGTACATCCATGTACGATCAACAAAGTAACGATTCATGCTCGATTTAATGTGAATATCTGTATCGTAAGACAAACTAAACATAAGAATTAATAGCCCGATACCGATACTCATATCGTAAGAAAAACTAAACTTGTGGATAACACGCTAGGCCTACGACGAGGCTACTTAGTGTCACGCCCCGATTCGTAGAGTCATATTTCTACATATTTTATCTCTTGGAATCGATCGTCCTCGCTTGGGCGTGATGCCGTACAAGTCTGGTATTGCACTTGTACAAGGCAAAGATGGTACATAATCGATAATCTTCAAATAGAAATACATCGCAGCGGCAGAAACAGACAAATTGAAGTTAATGAGGACAATCTTTCTTATTGAACAGAAGCACATCACTTCCTTATGGCAGCGGAGATAAAAGGATAACTTGGAGTCTCAAAGAGATATATATAGAACTTTATTCTCTTTATTGATAATTGAAGAAGAGTACAAGACTTGTATTGAAATACAATGATTACAACACATCCCACTTTATATTGGAAACCGACTGAACAATGCTATACAGCTTACATTTGATATTTGGATACAATGGATTACAACTCGATATACCGACTTGGCTTACAATCTCGCTGGTACAACTGATTACAATGTTCCATACATTATGCCCTTTATAAACAGAAGACATCATCTTGTGCAAGGAGAGCTTCTGTATGCCCAACAAATTTTCGATGCCGCGGGACCAATCAAGCCAATCTTCGTGTGTAGAACATTTCAAGCACGAGCACCTGCCCACAAAACGTGGGTCAGCACATCATCTATGTACTGGCGAGCAGAATCCAATCCACTCGCATAAACCAACATTAAAGTGATCATTTAAGCAAGCATTTATTAGAGTGATCTTTCTACTTGGGGCCTAACATCAGTTTACAGTTCATGGGCAATAATCATAGTGAAGCATGTAAACATATTCTTAGTAGCATTCATGTGGACATATCATTTATCATTCTTGGTGTTATCATGCAAAGGCATCATTGAGACATACTAGGTGTTATCATGAAAAGGCATCATTGAGGCAACGTTAACATTAACATTTTAAACATGTTATAACATTTCTCACTTCAAGCATCACTTAGCATAGATGTTATGTTTGAGCACTATTTATAACAAGGCATCTTTCTAGTATACTGAATTGAACATGTTAAGCAGGCAAGTTAAACCAACTTATATAATATCATAATTATGTGATTTCTTACCGATAGCCGACTCTTCGTACCTGTATCAATTACAGGTTATCTGATATACTTACTCTGCCTGCACAAAACATTCATTAGCATGCATCCTGACTACATGGTCACTGGTGTTGTTAAACCATATGGACTCTTCTCATTTCATTTCATTTTTAAGATAATACGGTCAGCATAGTAGGTGGCGAGCCTCTATGCCACCCCGCCTTATCCGTGCTCCCATAGCACTCATCATTATTTCCTCTTAGGCCGAATCGGTCCCCAGGGCCCTAGGAACCGTTCGAGGAAATTATTACTCAAACCTTGTATACAAGTTGTCCATGACCATACGAATGCGTGTCCGACTCGATTGTGAACATAATCGCATGGTAAAATATATTAAGGAAAATAAAGGCATCAGTGCATCATTAGTCATATTCAATGACTTATTCATTTCATCATTACCATCATTTCATTTGGTGATCTCAACGATCCCAGCTTTATCATTTCTCATTCATTGCTTCATAGCAACGTATCTCATATCATTCCTTTCTTAAGAGGAACTTAACATTCATTCATTTCTTATAAGGGACATGCATCACTTCATATTCTTGCAACAGTTATACAGATAGTACATGATTCTAGTGTTTTATTCAGTTTATTGGTTCGATAGCATAGCCAGTTCATTTCTTATTCTATCATTCATAAGGCATCTCATTATTCAAGTGTCTACTTGTTCCAGCAGTGTTAAACATAAGGGACAATGTTATCAATTCATTCTCAGGCAGCGAATCACATTAACAGTTCAATGTGTCGTACATTTCAATAATTCTCAACAAAAGCATCTCTATTATTCAGCAACTAACATAAGGGACATTTAGGGACAGTTCATAGCATTTCAATACTTCATCTATTAAGCATGAAGGAGTAAGGAGGAGGAAGGACAGTTCCACTCACCCAAAATTCTACTAAGCGTAGCTCCACCAGTGAGCCACGTTCCAATATCCATTCCTTCTAGCCAGCTAAGAGAGACTGTATCAGTCTCAATTCTCCTGATTCCCAACATAAGTCACGGTCCAATATTCTGATCCCATCCAATAAGCCAACCAAATGCCTCGTGCGGAACGGGGCATTACATAATATACCACTCAGAAAAAGTTTCGTCCTCGAAACTTAAGGAAATAAGTCTTCTACAAGATTCACTTAATCACCATGAGTTTACTCATTCAGCTTCAAATCAATATTCATTTCAGCCCACTCGGTCATTTCAAAATATCTATCCAACTGTACCATTTAAATCCATCAACGATTCGATCTGTCTATCTCTTTTTTCAATTACTTATAACTTCTCATTGATTCGCCAACATTTTCCTTACATTTCTATTTCGGTCGCAACATATCACTTCGTTTGGATCTATACACATATTTTAGGCGTCCCCAAAACATATGCATTTCAGCCGAAGTCTGTGCTAGTGCGATAAATTCTTTCCATAATGTTATCTCAGTCGCAACTAATCATTTCGGCTGGATCCATACACATATTTTAGGCGTCCCCAAAACATATGTACTTCGGCCAACTTCCATGGTAGTGCGATTCGATCAGCCACAATATAACTCTCTTTTCTAAATCCGACTTAGCATCCTTTTATTTGACTTATTGCTTTATTCACTTTGCCACAATCACTATCTTCCAGCCAGAATACTCCATATCAGGGACAACTTGGTTAGGCTCCCTATCCAAGCATAACACTTCTAACATTCGGTCAAGGGTCTAACTTAGAGCCAATCATACCAAGAGTTCACAACATGCAATCATATTCCTTTCTGAATCCAACAATATTTCTCACCGAGGCAATTCATCTTTTCTATAAGACACAATCCGACGTCACCCACTATCGATTACCCGAGTCAGGGTATAATTCTATGCAACAGTCAAGGTTAACTTAGCTACCCGACTATAGGTATACTCAAGCCTTACCTTACGGTTGCAATTTCCACTTATGGCCGACATATAATCCTCAATGGTCAAACATCTCTTAAGGCTCAAGTTGAAGCATACATTCCCTTAGGTCAATACTCATTATCATTGTCTCTCATTCAATGCCACAAGGTCATCCTATGGGTCTCCAATAGTCACCTATTATTCAGCCAGTCTCTAAGGTTAGCTACACTGATAGCTAAACTTAATCGTTCAGGTGACTTCCCTAGAGTGGACGGCTACTAGGGTTATGCTAGTTTCTTATTCTTAAGGCCAACAAGCAACCAACAGTTCTAAGGAACTCTACCCAAACCTATGGGTATTAACTCAGTCGGAATAACTAATCTCTACGGTTGGTTTTGCCAACAATTAGTCAAACAGCCCACGGTTTCTAGGGTCAAGTCTATTTATCTAGTGTCTTCCTCAAGGAAAAAAAATTCCCACAGAGGCTCACTCTAGACTTACCCATCGATCGACTAAGATCGATCTAACAACATTACGGTCAATTCCCAACCCGACATATGATTTACATTATTCAAAAAAAAAATCCATCAAGTAAATTCCCAACGATCCAATTTCTATTCCAATTCCTTTGTACCCACACGAACCCATAAGTCAAGGCTAACTATTCAAGGGTCATTGATTCCGATAGTTTAACATAACTATGAAATCATACTATTCGGTCTGTATAACAAAGTCATACCACTAAGTTATAAGCCAACAATCTATATCCCAACCAACAATCACCTATACCGATATTATCCAACATGTTTACAATTTCTCGTTTTCATTTGTTTCTCAATCATCAAACTATCTTACGGCATTCTTAATCTCATGCGGTAATGGTCAAGTAGTTCATCCCATTCAATCCGACAATTTATGTATCACTTAACCATCCTCTAGGCAACAACAGTATTCTGAGTCACTACTTGTTATTTTTCTAGTATAATTCAATTCTTCAGCATCATGCATCTATGCAATGACTATCCTTTGGTGATCAAGATGGATTAACATCTATTACACCTTAGGGTCAAGGCACAGATCTCTAATATTCCTTTGATTCACCGACAACTTTTTCAAAACTTCCAGCTTAGCAATCAACTTTGTATTAGCCACATATGATTTGCATCCAACCATTTGAAATCAACATTCAGATATTCTAAGCCACAACATTCTCTAGCCAAATCCACTTACCCATAGCATACTAACGGTCTTACTAGTCTGAGTCATCACTCGACTAAACAATTTCTAACCAAGCCACCAGTTACAATTTCTGACAATCTCGCTACTCAATATAACATCACCGTCAAGGGACACTCGAGTCATCTAACCACAATACATGACTCCCAGCTAAGTCTCGGCACTACCCAATACCCACAGATAGTCTTATTGCTATTCTATGGAAAGGGTCAACATACATCTCGTTCTGAGGTGGTAGAGGCAATATACCACTCAGAAACGAAGCCATCCTTAAACAAAAACCAACTCAATCTATTCCGAACTTTCGTGATCTATAATGATCACAATACTTAGCCAACATCTCGGGGTCTCAATATTATAAGTCAACATTCTTAGGGTCTCGAAAGCACTTAGCCGACGCACATGAGTCAATTCAATGGTTCTGTTGAACTCGTCCATCAATTATCCCATTCACAATTCTTTCCCAGAATCACATGCAATTCTCACTAGTTGCAGCATACATAGCCACTTTCTTTATTCCCACATTCCAAACTATATTCACAATATAGCATACTATGGCATCGAGTCATTGTTGGGTTATTTGTGTCTAAACCAACACATTCATTCATTCAGGGGCATCACAATGTATTTAGACTTATTGTATGGAACATCCAGTGAGCAGCCAAGAGGGTCAACAAACTTTCAAACATGAACCACATAAGGATGATTACAGAATAACAACATCATAATCGCGGAAGCAATCTTTGATTTAATCGCGGAAGCAACGTTGAGTGATCGCGGAAGCAACTTTGGTTAATCGTCGATGCAACTTTGATTTGAAACGAATCAAAGAAGAGACCAAGGACGTAAAGCCGTGCTCTGATACCAATTTGTCACGCCCCGATTCGTAGAGTCATATTTCTACATATTTTATCTCTTGGAATCGATCGTCCTCGCTTGGGCGTGATGCCGTACAAGTCTGGTATTGTACTTGTACAAGGCAAAGATGGTACATAATCGATAATCTTCAAATAGAAATACATCGCAGCGGCAGAAACAGACAAATTGAAGTTAATGAGGACAATCTTTCTTATTGAACAGAAGCACATCACTTCCTTATGGCAGCGGAGATAAAAGGATAACTTGGAGTCTCAAAGAGATATATATAGAACTTTATTCTCTTTATTGATAATTGAAGAAGAGTACAAGACTTGTATTGAAATACAATGATTACAGCACATCCCACTTTATATTGGAAACCAACTGAACAATGCTATACAGCTTATATTTGATATTTGGATACAATGGATTATAACTCGATATACCGACTTGGCTTACAATCTTGCTGGTACAACTGATTACAATGTTCCATACATTATGCCCTTTATAAACAGAAGACATCATCTTGTGCAAGGAGAGCTTCTGTATGCCCAACAAATTTTCGATGCCGCGGGACCAATCAAGCCAATCTTCGTGTGTAGAACATTCCAAGCACGAGCACCTGCCTATAAAACGTGGGTCAGCACATCATCTATGTACTGGCGAGCAGAATCCAATCCACTCGCATAAACCAACATTAAAGTGATCATTTAAGCAAGCATTTATTAGAGTGATCTTTCTACTTGGGGCCTAACATCAGTTTACAGTTCATGGGCAATAATCATAGTGAAGCATGTAAACATATTCTTAGTAGCATTCATGTGGACATATCATTTATCATTCTTGGTGTTATCATGCAAAGGCATTATTGAGGCATACTAGGTGTTATCATGAAAAGGCATCATTGAGGCAACATTAACATTAACATTTTAAACATGTTATAACAGTTCTCACTTCAAGCATCACTTAGCATAGATGTTATGTTTGAGCACTATTTATAACAAGGCATCTTTCTAGTATACTGAATTGAACATGTTAAGCAGGCAAGTTAAACCAACTTATATAATATCACAATTATGTGATTTCTTACCGATAGCCGACTCTTCGTACCTGTATCAATTACAGGTTATCTGATATACTTACTCTGCCTGCACAAAACATTTATTAGCATGCATCCTGACTACATGGTCACTGGTGTTGTTAAACCATATGGACTCTTCTCATTTCATTTCATTTTTAAGATAATGCGGTCAGCATAGTAGGTGGCGAGCCTCTATGCCACCCCACCTTATCCGTGCTCCCATAGCACTCATCATTATTTCCTCCTAGGCCGAATCGGTCCCCAGGGCCCTAGGAACCGTTCGAGGAAATTATTACTCAAACCTTGTATACAAGTTGTCCATGACCATGCGAATGCGTGTCCGACTCGATTGTGAACATAATCGCATGGTAAAATATATTAAGGAAAATAAAGGCAACAGTGCATCATTAGTCATATTCAATGACTTATTCATTTCATCATTACCATCATTTCATTTGGTGATCTCAACGATCCCAGCTTTATCATTTCTCATTCATTGCTTCATAGCAACGTATCTCATATCATTCCTTTCTTAAGAGGAACTTAACATTCATTCATTTCTTATAAGGGACAGGCATCACTTCATATTCTTGCAACAGTTATACAGATAGTACATGATTCTAGTGTTTTATTCAGTTTATTGGTTCGATAGCATAGGCAGTTCATTTCTTATTCTATCATTCATAAGGCATCTCATTATTCAAGTGTCTACTTGTTCCAGCAGTGTTAAGCATAAGGGACAATGTTATTAATTCATTCTCAGGCAGCGAATCACATTAACAGTTCAATGTGTCGTACATTTCAATAATTCTCAACAAAAGCATCTCTATTATTCAGCAACTAACATAAGGGACATTTAGGGGCAGTTCATAGTATTTCAATACTTCATCTATTAAGCATGAAGGAGTAAGGAGGAGGAAGGACAGTTCCACTCACCCAAAATTCTACTAAGCGTAGCTCCACCAGCGAGCCACGTTCCAATATCCATTCCTTCTAGCCAGCTAAGAGAGACTGCATCAGTCTCAATTCTCCTGATTCCCAACATAAGTCACGGTCCAATATTCTGATCCCA
This sequence comes from Iris pallida, assembly GCA_029216955.1. NCBI lineage: Eukaryota > Viridiplantae > Streptophyta > Magnoliopsida > Asparagales > Iridaceae > Iris > Iris pallida. The sequence continues at coordinate 2,117,227 of JANAVB010025198.1, forward strand.
TCCAATAAGCCAACCAAATACCTCGTGCGGAGCAGGACATTACACTTAGTATCACAATCTAACATAATTAGTATATAATCATGTAACTGGTGGATCCGCTAGCTAGTAAGCCGGATGTACTTAATATCAGAGAGTATCAGATTAGTATCAGTATATAGGTTAGGTAGACCGTATCAAACGCATATCGGAATAGTAGGCCGAATAGGAGGCCGAGATAGTCGAATGAGAAGAAGGAAAGAAAGGAGGAGCAGATGGGTCCAGAGCCATGGTGGAGGAGGAGAAGTAACATAAGAGCAGTTTCCGCCGTAACATCTCCTGGCTCTGCTGGCAACTGAAGTCCAGATGCTACAAAGGACGATCCTTCGCTGAAATAGACTACAACACCCATCAGTTCAAGTTCATTCCTATATGAGTATATTCCAATGCCATAGAGGAAGGTCAACAAACCGATGGCTTCTATGGCATTGGAATCTACTCATATAGGAATGAACTTGAACTGATGGGTGTTGTAGTCGATTTCAGCGAAGGATCGTCCTTTGTAGCATCTGGACTTCAGTTGCTAGCAGAGCCAGGAGATGTTACGGCGGAAACTGCTCTCATGTTACTTCTCCTCCTCCACCATGGCTCTGGACCCATCTGCTCCTCCCTTCTTTTCTTCTTCTCATTCGACTATCTCGGCCTCCTATTCGGCCTACTATTCCGATACCGATACTTTGAACCTTGATCTTAACCCAAACCTATATACTGATCGATACTAATTCGCTACGCCCGATACTAAGTATATACGGTCGATACTGATAGCGATAGTCCGATACCGATAGCGATAGTCCGATACCGATAGTTCGATCGATACCGATAGTTCGATACCGATAGCGATAGTCCGATATCGATAGCGATAGTTCGATACCGATAGCGATAGTCCGATACAGATACACATGGACCTACATATCTATATATCACTAGTAGCCATACTCCTCTACATACTACTCTACACTAGGATCTAGTAACCATATACTACTCTACACACTAGCTACGTAGTCATACTCTAAAATAAGGTAAACTAATTTACCCACACATTAAAACCAACCCAATCAAATCTTAGGCAAACTATTCATATGATATCAATCGAAATACAAATAGGTCAACTAGGCTAGTTCTAGGTCAAATTAGGAGTCCAAGTCAACTCTGTCAAAACTAACCTTAATTAGGCTAAACTTCTACCTTAGCTAATCAAATATATATACTAGACTTCACGACGTGTGTCTGTGTATATATATATATATATATATATATATATATATATATATATATATATATATATATATATATATTATTAATAAATTACTTAAAATTATGCCTATATATATATATATATATATATATATATATATATATATATATATATATGTCTGTGTGTGTGTGTATCCGTGTGTCTGTGTCCGTGTGTGTCCGTGTGTGTGTGTGTGTGTCTGTGTGTCCGTGTGTCCGTGTGTGTGTGTGTGTGTGTGTGTGTGTGTGTGTGTCCGTGTGTGTGTGTGTGTGTCTGTGGGAGAGGAGGAGGAGGACTCCTGCGCGGGGACTCCAGAGTCCCTCCTACGCCCCCCTGCCCCGCCCCCCCCAACCCCTGCTCGACCCCCCCAACCCCTGCCCGACCCCCTCTCCCACCCCCCTGCCCCCCTGCCCCGACCCCCCCCAACCCCTGCCCAACCCCCCCCAACCCCTGCCCGACCCCCTCTCCCACCCCCCTGTCCCCCCCTGCCCCGACCCCCCCCAACCCCTGCCCGACCCTCCCCCAACCCCTGCCCGACCCCCTCTCCCACCCCCCTGCCCAGACCACCCCCCCACCCCTGCCCGACCCCCTCCCCGACCCCCCCTGCCCCCTCTCCCACCCCACCCTTGCCCCGACCACCCCACCCCCTACCCGAACCCCCCTGCCCAGACCACCCCTCCAACCCTGCCCGACCCCCTCCCCGACCCCCCTGCCCCCGACCACCCCACTCCATCCTTGCCCCGACCACCCCATCCCGTACCCGAAACCCCCCTGCCCCACACCCTCTCCGACCACTACGACAGCCCCCCAACCCCCCAAATCGTAAAAGAGAGAGAGAGAGAGAGGGAGATAGAGAGAGAGAGGGGGGGGAGAGAGAGCATACCTTAGAGAGAGGAGGGAGATCGCCGGTCGGAGAGAGGGAGATCGTCGGAGAGAGGGAGAGGGAAGAGAGAGAGTGTTTTGGGGGGGAATGAAAATTTCCCCCCGTCGGTTCAATTTAAGTTAGGGTACAGAAATTAGCGACGGAGTAGCGACGGATTATTCCGTCGCTAAGTCGTCAGTAAATCTCGCGCCAAGTAGCGACGGATTATTCCGTCGCTAAGTTGTCAGTAAATCTCGTGCCAATATTTTAGGCTTTTGTCGCCAAAATATGCGACATTCTAGCGACGGATATAAAACCGTCGCTACTTGGCCGACGACCTATCGACGGCGTAGCGACGGATATGGACATAAAAAAATAAAAAAAATTGTCCACTGCTTTCCGTCGATATTCCTTCACAAATCCGTCGGTGATCCGACGGTAATAGCGACGGAAAATTTCCGTCGCTAAATGGCCGTCGCTAAAATACTGTAATTTGGTAGTGTCTCAAATGATAGAAGGTTTGATATTGGTTTTGGAAGAGATGGTGACATTGGAAGAGGAATGACTGTGTGAGACGTCGGTTTGTGTCGAGTCTTGCATGGTCATTGGACAACTTGTCGATAAGGAGGAGTTTCGATGCGTGACAACCCTGGGCGCCATGGCACCGCGGCATTCCGGAGGAAAACAGGTATAGCCGTAGCTGGACGAACCGCTCGGGTCATTCGGAAACTTTCAGTGGGGCTAGCTACTTGCGCTGAAAGGGTCGCCGAATGGCAAGGCTATAGTCCAGGATAGCTTGTGATGTTAGTGACCAATTCATATAGATGGGTCGGCACGAGCGGCAATCCGCGTGTGTGCCTTTGGATTGAGTCAGTTGGATGTGTGTACAGTTAGAACACAAGGTTTGGTCCTAAGATTTGGCATCAACATAGGCGACGTACTACGGTATGAGATACGGCGTCGGTCTTATGTTGTTGGCATATAAGTTGCATAAGATATGGTTTGAGTTGTCTTGAGTTTAAGTCAGAAAACGCCGCAAGGTAAAGTCGGTCGAGCGGCACTTAGCCCATAAGTCTTGATTGGGTCAGTTGGTGGTCAAAGTATCAAGGGCCGCGAGGTGGCAATATGATTGAGTCTTATGATTTGAGTTGTGAGGCACGGCCCCAGCAAGGGTTTGTAGCATGGTCACACAAGAATTGAGTCTTATTGCATAGTTACGTCTCTGATTTAAGCTGTAAGGCAAGCACGACTTGATAGGTTAACGTTGTTGAGTTAACATTGATGTTACGAGCACGGGATGGTCTAAAGTTACAAAAGAGGCAAGGCGTTGGTCATAAAACTGATCCTAAGGCAAGACTAGAAAGATAATCGTAAAGGGACTTGTATTGCATAAAGTAAATCAAACGTGTTGGGTTTGTATGGGTGGGCGAGGAGCTCATTCCACCAGTACAGTTGAGTACTGACATCCACATAATTTTCAGGTGCAGGCACAGGTAGAAGCCCGTGGCGTGGAGCTCGCTTGGATGTGTCGAGGCACGGAGTTCCTTGGTGATTCGAAGCGTACGGCCGTATGGAGTAAAGACTTATGCGGGACATAATGTATGGACGTCGCCTTTTGAAGCTTCCGCTGGAGTCAATCCTTTTATTGAGAGATGATAGAGAGCTGAATGACTTGTAATGTGAGCTTAAGAGAATTGTAATCTTGGCCTTGCACCCATTGTAACCTTTATTTTAATATCAATAAAAGAGTATTTTGTAATGACTTGTGTTTGCTTTTCTAAATTCCGCTGCTATTATTCAATGTCTCTGCTCGGGACTTCTGTGCGACGATCCCGTCGCAGCCGCTGAAATCGGCCGTTATGGAACCTGCCTTGCACGAGCGCAATCTAGGCTCGTGCGGCATCACACCTTAGCGAGGACGATCGCTCCTACGGGAGAGGGGTGTGACATAATGGTATCAGAGCACGACTTTACGTCCTTGGACTATCGATTGAATTCTTTAACTCCGTTGTTTTCGCAAACTCTGAATGATTGCTTCCGCAATATTGATATCGTTTGTGCGCTCTCTCTCAAATGTCCTACGGAATGTCCATACAATAAGTCTATCTATTTTGTAAAACGTAGGAGAACAGTTTTTGAATAAAACAAAAAGATGGTTCGCATAAGAACGGTTGGCTAAGTCGGGCTGGACATATACACTAAGGATTACGTCGACCTTAGCAAAGTCAAGTGCGAGATTCGTAGTGTTTGAGCTAGAATGAGTTGAACTCAATTGAGTAAAGTGAGATGACTATCGATAGGGGTGCTATGGAGCGACGATATCGTCGGTGCGATATAAAAGAACGTGCTTGGAAATTAAGAAATCGTTCGAACGAAAAATTTGAAGAAGTGGTTTTTGATTCGAATAATAAATTGAGGATTTGTTGAATGACTTCATCCCTGAGTGGTGTATGCGATAGCCTCAGGGATGTCGATCGATTGATAAAAGAAATTATACAAATTGAAGAAATACGTTGGTCGATGACTTAAGATAAACGGATGAACAATACGTGAAATTGGTTTGAGAAAATTGATGTTATGAATGGTTCGAGGGATAATGATCAAACTTGAATTTGAATGCCGAGAAGATTATCCAGTCGGATGATAGCATCATTCGCACGACTCAGAATTCGTTGCAAACAAAGATCGTCAAGTTACGTATATCGTCGATGGTATTGAGACGTATCAAAGATGATATACGATAACTCGGGAGTACTCTGACTCGGCAAATGACGATCGTGCAAGTGTTATTGTTCGGTTGGATGCAATACTTAGGATTTTGATCGAGATGAATGTTGGATGAAAATGATTATGTCTTGATGGTTACGCAAAAAACTACAACGTCGACGATCTTGTCTTATGCGAGCGCAACTCTAGCCTCGCCCATGCGTTGCATCGGGTTTGGGACGATCGTTCCGCGTGAGCGCTGACATGGTGATTTATGTCGCAGGAATGATCGAACACGGAAAATCAGGATGCGGCAACGTTGATTGTCTCGACTTGTTGGCTTGATGCGAAGGTGGACTCGAGGATTGTAGGACTTATGATTGGCGAATGAATGAAACTTGAGGATTTGAGTAGATCTAATCCGCGCATCGAGAATGAATTAGTCTGGACACAAAACAAGAGTTATGTCCCGATGAGAATGATTATCTCGCGGGAGCGTGCATGGTGATGCATGCCCACCGTGGATAATCTGGCTCACGTGAGATCGGGGCGCAATACATTGTTAAGTCGAACGACCTTGTGATCGATTTCGTGAATTGGGATAAATGACTTAGGGAGTATGGAATGTGAATCATGGTGTAGCGGTGAATTGTGTCGTAGCATGCTTGACTTTGAGAAGAATTGATAGGCGAACTATATCGAACGTGTTTGAAGGGATAGATTATACGAAATGGCTTGATGAATGAGTGATGTCGATACATCAAAGAATTGGTTGAAATGTGAGTTATCGTAGGATGGCTTTGCTGAAAGACTCGGACCCCATGCGACGAATATTGGGATGTACGTAGGGAATCGATGCTCGATGTTTAGAAATCGGAGTGATGCGAGCTTGGATAGAAAACTCCGTACTATCAACTTGGTTTGAACTTAGGATGGGGTCAGTGTTGACATCGTTGTTTGGGAACTGTGATTCCAATACTGACAATTGACTTTAGCCTAAAGAGATTGCCTAGCGGCTAGGCAAGATGTCCATGTTGCGAGAGTTAGCATCGGAAGGATTGATTTTCAGGATTGAGTAGATGGATCGATAGATGGAATTGGATTCACTATCACAAGGCTTGGTTGAAATGTATGTATTTTGGGGACGCCTAGAATATGTGCACGATCCAACTAAGTGATATGTTGAATCAAGTGAGACTTGAGGAACGGGAAAGTATCGAGGATTTTGAGATCGTGAGTCTTGAAGAAAGGATTGAGGGTAGCACGAGCGTGGCTCAGATTTAAAAAATGCCTGGAGGAAATGTGTGCGAGAAACGTAGGATGTTGAGTCGAGTTATAAGTCGATAAGTGTACTCAGTTAATTTCGAGGACGAAACTTTTTCTGAGTGGTGTATGATGTAGTGCCCCGTCCCGCTCAGTCAATCGGAGGAATCGGAATGCTAACGACGTTCGGACTTAGCCTTGCAACGGCTGCTCGAAGACATCGCTCGGTCGAGACGATCGCCCGTTCGGTGGGGTAGTTTCGGTGAACTTGCCTCATCTTAGTCTTCACATAATAATTCGCATGTTTTCAACTTGCACAAGTAGGCTTAATAATAAAAGAAATGAATCCACATAGCTAAATGGAGTAATCCGGACGGGTCGAATTGAGATAGAATATGGAAAGGTCCAACGGTCGGCTTAGAGTTGGTGCACGACGTGCTTTGAAAATGACACTCGATCCTTCGTCCCGTGGCTTAGGAGAAGGAAAGTTGGTTGAGTCGGCGAAGTTATGAACATAGCCTAAGTTATAGGCGTCGTCCGCATGAATGCTTCATAAAGCATACACGGTCATGTCGTCCAAGGCTTGGCATAGCCTTGGCTTGTCCCATGAGTTAAGTTGCATTGCACAGTTTGTGCCATAAGTCTAGACACCCAAATAGCTTGGTCGTTCAAAGTTGAACGCGTGCACGGCACGTTCCATCGAGGCAAGGCTTGACGCGGCCTTTGCTCGTTAAGTTGTAGGCTTGAGTAAGTTAGACAAAGTTATGTCGGTCGACCTAAGTCATTCCAAGTGCTGTTCCGCTTATTCTGCGGTTGTCAGGTTAAATAGTCGTACGATCCCAAGGCCCGTCATATAAAGTATGACTTGGGCGATAGCGTCGCATAGAACGAAAGTCGGTTTGAGGCACGATGCACGGACCTAGTGTTAAGGCAGGAACCACGGTTGATTTAATGAGTTTTGGAGGAAGGACTATCGAATAGGCATTGAGTTGAATAAAATGATATGGTAACATGGAAAGAATGCTTGCCACCGTGGGTCGTCGAGGGGTTCAAATGATAGAAAGAATGCTCGCGACCGTGGGTCGTCGAGGGGTCTCAAATGATAGAAGGTTTGATATTGGTTTTGAAAGATATGGTGACATTGGAAGAGAAATGACTGTGTGAGACGTCAGTTTGTGTCGAGTATTGCATGGTCATTGGACAACTTGTCGACAAGGAGGAGTTTTCACGCGCGACAACCCTGGGCGCCATGGGACCGCGACGTTCCGGAGGGAAACAGGTATAGCCGTAGCTGGACGAACCGCTCGGGTTATTCAGAAACTTTCAGCGGGGCTAGCTACTTACGCTGAAAGGGTCGCCGAATGGCAAGACTATAGTCCAGGATAGCTTGTGATGTTAGTGACCAATTCATAAAGATGGGTCGGCACGGGTGGCAATTCGCGTGTGTGCCTTTGGATTGAGTGAGTTGGATGTGTGTACAGTTAGGACACAAGGTTTGGTCCTAAGATTTGACATCAACATAGGCGACGTGCTACGGCACGAGATGCGACGTCGGTCTTAAGTTGTTGGCATATAAATTGCATAAGATATGGTTTGAGTTGTCTTGAGTTTAAGTCAGAAAATATCGCAAGGCAAAGTCGGTCGAGCGGCACTTAGCCCATAAGTCTTGATTGGGTCAGTTGGTGGTCAAAGTATCAAGGGCCATGAGGCGGCGATATGATTGAGTCTTATGATTTGAGTTACGAGGCACGGCCCCAGCAAGGGTTTGTAGCACGGTCACACAGGAATTGAGTCTTATCGTGTAGTTACGTCTCTGATTTAAGCCGTAAGGCAAGCACGACTTGATAGGTTAACATTGTTGAGTTAACATTGATGTTACGAGCACGGAATGGTCTAAAGTCACAAAATTGGCAAGGCGTTGGTCATAAAACTGATCCTAAGGCAAGACTAGAAAGACAATCGTAAAGGGACTTGTATTGCACAAAGTAAATCAAACGTGTTGGGTTTGTATGGGTGGGCGAGGAGCTCATTCCACCAGTACAGTTGAGTACTGACACCCACATAGTTTTCATGTGCAGACACAGGTAGAAGCTCGTGGCGCGGAGCTCGCTTAGATGTGTCGAGGCACGGAGTTCCTTGGCGATTCGATGCGTGTGGCCGCATGGAGTAAAGACTTATACGGGATATAATGTATGGACGTCGCCTTCCGAAGCTTCCGCTGGAGTCAAGACTTGTATTGAGAGATGAAAAAGAGCTGAATGACTTGTAATGTGAGCTTGAGTGAGCTTGAGAGAATTGTAATCTTGGCCTTGCACCCATTGTAACCTTTGTTTCAATATCAATAGAAGAGTGTTTTGTAATGACTTGTGTTTGCTTTTTTAAATTTCGCTGCTATTATTCAATGTCTCTGCTCAGAACTTCTGGGCGACGACCCCGTCGCAGCCGCTGAAATCGGCCGTTATGGAACCCGCCTTGCACGAGCGCAATCTAGGCTCGTGCGGCATCACGCCTTAGCGAGGACGATCGCTCCTACGGAAGCAGGGCGTGATAGATACACCTTGATAGCCTCTTGAAATGCCTGGCCTTACGTCTCCTTGAGTGGCCGAGCCCCCACTCAAAATAGCCCGTAAGCCCCATGTATGATTCCGCCTACGCCGGCCACGGTATTCCCCCCCATCGCCCGTGCCGCAGAATTCTTACTCATGACTGTCACGCCCCGATTCATAGAGTCATTTATTCACAAATTTTATCTCTTGGAATCGATCGTCCTCGCTTGGACGTGATGCCGCACAAGTCTGGTATTGTACTTGTACAAGTCAAAGATGGTACATAATCGATTATCTTCAAATAGGGATACATTGCAGCGGCAGAAATAGACAAATTGAAGTTAATAAGGACAATCTCTCTCATTGAATAGAAATAGTTTACTTCTTTACAGCAGCGGAGATAAAAAGATAACTTGAAGTCACACAGAGATATATAGAACTTTATTCTCTTTATTGATAATTGAAGAAGAGTACAAGACTTGTATTAAAGTACAATGTTTACAGCACATCTCACTTTATATTGAAAGCCAACTGAACAATTCTATACAACTTACATTTGATATTTGGATACAATGAATTACAACTCGATATACCGACTTGGCTTACAATCTCACTGATACAACTGATTACAATGTTCCATACATTATGCCCTTTATAAACAGAAGACACCATCTTGTGCAAGGAGAGCTTTTGTATGCCCAACAAATCTTCGATGCCGCGGGACCAATCAAGCCAATCTTCGTGTGTAGAACATTCCAAGCACGAGCACCTGCCCACAAAACGTGGGTCAGCACATCATCTATGTACTGGCGAGCAGAATCCAACCCACTCGCATAAACCAACATTAAAGTGATCATTTAAGTAAGCATTTATTAGAGTGATCTTTCTACTTGGGGCCTAACATCATTTTACAGTTCATGGACAATAATCATGGTGAAGCATGTAAATATATTCTTAGCAATATTCATGTGGACATATCATTATAGCATTCTTGGTGTTATCATGCAAAAGCGTCATTGAGGCATCGTTAACATTAACATCTTAAACATGTTATGACAATTCTCATTTCAAGTATCACTTAGCATGGATGTTATGTTTGAGCACTATTTATAGCAAGGCATCTTTCTAGCATAATGAATTGAACATGTTAAGCAGGCAAGTTAAATCAACTTATACAATATCACAATTATGTGATTTCTTACCGATAGCCGACTTCTCGTACCTGCATCAAATACAGGTTATCTGATATACTTACTCTGCCTGCACAAAATATTCATTAGCATGCATCCTGACTACATGGTCACTGGTGTTGTTAAACCATATGGACTCTTCTCATTTCATTTTATTTTAAGATAATGCGGTCAGCATAGTAGGTGGCGAGCCCCTATGCCACCCCGTCTTATCCGTGCTCCCAAAGCACTCATCATTATTTTCTCCTAGGCCGAATCGGTCCCCAGGGGACTAGGAACCGTTCGAGGAAATTATTACTCAAACCTTGTATACAAGTTGTCCATGACCATGCGAATGCGTGTCCGACTCGATTGTGAACAAAATCGCATGGTAAAACATATTAAGGAAAGTAAAGGCAACAGTGCATCATTAGTCATATTCAATGACTTATTCATTTCATCATTACCATCATTTCATTTGGTGATCTCAACGATCCCAGCTTTATCATTTCTCATTCATTGCTTTATTGCAACGTATCTCATATCATTCCTTTCTTAAGAGGAACATAACATTCATTCATTTATAGCGACATTTATTCATTCATTCATTTATTATAAGGGACAGGCCACATTTCATATTCTTGCAACAGATATACAGAGAGTACATGATTCTAGTGTCTCATTCAGTTCATTGGGTCGATAGCATAGCCAGTTCATTTCTTATTCTATCATTCACAAGGCATCTCATTATTCAAGTGTTTTGCCATTTCAGCAGCATTAAACATAAGGAACAATGTTATCAATTCTATCTCAGGCATCGAATCACATTAGCAGTTCAATGTGTTGTACATTTCAATAATTCTTAGCATAAGCATCTCTATTATTTAGCAACTAACATATGGGATATTTAGGGACAGTTTATAGCATTTCAATACTTCATTTATTAAGCATGAAGGAGTAAGGAGGAGGAAGGACAGTTCCACTCACTTGCAATAAAGGGTCTTCCTGTTCCGATCACACACAATTCTACTATGCGTAGCTCCACCAGCGAGCCACGTTCCAATACACATTCCATCTAGCCAGCTAAGTGAGACTGCATCAGTCTCAATTCTTCCCATTCCCAACATGAGTCACGGTCCAATATTCTGATCCCATCCAATAAGTCAACCAAATGCCTCGTACGGAGCGGGACATTACATAATATACCACTCAGAAAAAGTTTCGTCCTCGAAACTTAAGGAAACAACTCTTCTATGAGATTCACTTAGTCACAACGAGTCATTCATTCAGCTTCAATTCAATATTCCTTTCAGCACACTCGGTCATCTCAAAATAGCTATCTAACTTTACCATTTAAATCCATCAATAATTCGATCTGTCTATCTCTTTTTCAATTACTTGTAACTTCTTATTGATTCACCAACATTTTCTCGCATTTCTATCTCGGTCTTAACATATCACTTCGTTTGGATCCATACACATATTTTAGACGTCCCAAAAACATATGCATTTCAGCCAAAGTTCGCGCTAGTGCGATAAATTCTTCCCATAATGTTATCTCAGTCGCAACCAATCACTTCGGCTGGATCCATACACATATTTTAGGCGTCCCTAAAACATATGTACTTCAGCCAACTTCAATGTTAGTGCGATTCGATCAGCCACAATATAACTCTCTTTTCTAAATCCGACTTAGCATCCTTTCAATTGACTTATTGCTTTATTCACTTTGCCACAATCACTATCTTCTAGGCCAAAATACTTAATATCAGGGACAACTTGGTTAAGCTCTATACCCAAGTGTAACATTTCTAACATTCGATCAAGGGTTTAACTTAGAGCCTAATCATATCAAGAGTTCACAACATGAAATCGTATTCCTTCCCAAATCCAAAAATACTTCTCACCGAGGCAATTCATCTTTTCTATAAGACACAATCCGACGTCATCCACTATCGATTACCCAAGCCAAGGGTACAATTCTATGCAACAGTCAGGGTTAACCCAGCTACCCAACTATAGGTACACTCAAGTCTTACCTTACGATTACAATTCCACTTATGGCCGACATATAATCATCAAGGGTCAAACATCTCTTAAGGCACAAGTTGAAGCATACATTCCCTTATGTCAATACTCATTATCACCGTCTCTCATTCAATGCCACAAGGTCATCCTATGGATCTCCAACGGTCACCTATTATTCAGTCAATCTCTAAGGTTAGCTACACTGACAGCTAAACTTAATCGTTCAGGTGGCTTCCCTAGAGTGGACGGCTACTAGGGTTATACTAGTTTCTTATTCTTAAGGCCAACAAGCAACCAACAGTTCTAAGGAACTCTACCCAAACCTATGGGTATTAACTCAGTCTGAATAATTAATCGCTATTGTTGGCTATGCCAACAATTGGTAAGTCATCAACGGGTCACTAGGGTCAAGTCTATCTATCCATGATCTTCCTCAAGGAAATAATTTTCATAGAGGCTCATTCTAGACTTACCCAACGATCAATTAAGATCGATCTATCATCATTACGGTCAATTGCCAACCCGACATATGATTCTCATCGTTCTAATAATCCATCAAGTAAATTTCCAACGATTCAATTTCTATTCCAATTCCCTTATACCCACACGAACCCATAAGCCAAGGCTAACTATTCAAGGGTCATCGATTCCGATAGTCTTAACATAAGTATGGAATCATACTATTCGGTCCGTATGACAGAGTCAAACTACTAAGTCATAAGCCAACAATCTATATCCCCACCAATAATCACCTATACCGACATTATCCAATATGTTTGCAATTTCTCGTTCCTATTGGTTTCTCAATTATCAAACTATCTTACGGGCATTCTTAAATCTCATGCAGTAACGGTCAAGTAGTTCATCCCATTCAATCCGACAATTTGTGTATCACTTAACCATTCTCTAGGCAACAACAGTATTCTGAGTCACTACTTGTTATTTTTCTAGTACAATTTAATTCTTCAGCATCATGCACCTATACAACGACTATCCTTTGGTGATCAAGATGGATTGACATCTATTACACCTTAGGGTCACAGCACAGATTTTCTAATATTCCTTTGATTCACCGACAATATTTTTAAACTTTCAGCTTAGCAACCAACTTTGTATTAGCCACATTTGATCTGCATCCAACCAACCGAAGTCGACATTCCAATGTTCTAAGCCACAACATTCTCTAGCCAAATCTATTTACCCATATCATACTAACTGACTTACTAGTCCGAGTCATCACTCGACTAAACAATTTCCAACCAAGCCAACCGTTATCATTTCTACAATCTCGCTACCCAACATAACATCACCGTCAGGGGACACTCGAGTCATCTAGCAATAATACATGACTCCCAGCTAAGTCTCAGCACTACCCAGTTGTAATGCCCTGAATCCGTTGCGGAGCACGGTGCGGGCTAGCGGCCGAATGGCCGAGTCGGATGAGAATTGGGGAAACTTTACCAGGATCGTGGGATAATAAATTGAGATCCTTTCCTCGTTATGGATTGGACTCTTTTGAAATGATGCCCAAGATGCAGTGGCGCGCGTCTTGGGGGAAGAGTTCTATATAAGAGTCGCTTGCCCCGAGACCGTTGCCCTGCTGGTTTTCGATGTCGCTTTTGCTGTTGGCTTTTGTGTGCGTTTTCGTGATTGTTTTCGATGAATGTTTTCATGGATTTACTTTCACCGTCTACGCATTTCATATCGAATAACTGAGAGAAAGAGAAGAAGTATGCTGACCAGACGTTGGTGCCAATGCAGGTGCTAACGCGGTGAACCTCGGGTGACGTTGCGTGGAAGACCTCTTTCTCTCGGCAATTCACCAACAAGTGAGTGGCTTTGATCCTTCGACGATCCTTGATCTTCGCGCATAACAATGGTAGACTTGTTATTGCGTTCGGTGCTTAATAAAAGATGCCTAGTAATAATGTGGAAAAGATAATGAAAGATAAATTATCACATGGCTAGGCTTATGTTGCAAATCGAAGATGCTCGTATGCTATATGAATTGTTTAACAGGTGATGCAAAGATCCAAGTATTGGGCGGTAAGTATATCGGACTTCGGTTCGAAAGAATAGGTTAAACATGAATAGTCCCTTGGTTGGATGAACGAATATACGAGCCTATGGCTCAAGGCAAGTTGGTAAGATGGAAAGATGGGAAAATGGCAAGATGAAATGAGAACTATGAATATGTGTGGAAGATGCTATTATCATGCATGTCGTGTCTCTTATTAGTTAAGTTGCATTGCATGCATGGTCATGGACAACTTGTATACAAGGTAGTTCCCAGAACGGTAATCCGCGGCCACGGACCCGGTTCGTCCTAGGGGGAACAAGGAATTATGTCGACGTACTGGCATTGGTAAACGGGACTTGCAGTGGGGCTAGCTACCCGTACTGAAAGGGCGCCGTTGTACCAAGTAAGACGGTCCAGGATGGCATGTCGCCAGTGACCTTCATATAGACAGGTGGCATAGCTAACATTGTCTTATGCAGGCAGAGTAAGTGGTATTCATAAATATGTACAGGGATGGCTATCGACCGTGGGTAAGATTCACCAAATTGGTGATCAATATGAACTGCTTATGTTAGATCAACATGAATTGCTTATGTTTCTAACATCACTGTATGCTCCTTATATTTCTTATCAAATATATGAATTGTTAATGGACCCTAAGGCAAGATAGAAAGAATACAAATCAATGGTGAACATTCAAGTAATTTTACTACTGTTGATTTATGGTGAGATTGGTTACGGCCGCTCACCAGTACATATGTGGCAATGTACTGACCCTCGTCTCCACAGGTGCCGGGAACCTAGTGGATAATCATAGACGCTGAAGGCTTGCTGTCCGACTCTTTAGAAGCTTCGTACATCTTGAAGTTTCCACTTGAAGAAGAAGGCATTTTGCTGAAGGTGGTTATTGCTGCATTATTAATAAAGGGATATGATGTATGGAACAAGTTGTATCTCATTTCAATATTTCTGCAATGTTGTAGCCAAGTTTGGCCTTTCATCTCGGCTGTTTGAGAGCCTTATGTTTATGCAATGTAATTTCAAAGATATCAATAAAGAACTTATTTCAGATCATATCTGTGTTGCCAAAACTTCTCTATCATCCGCTGCGAATCTCTATTCAAAATGTCTCTTTTATAAAAGGAACACGAGCACGCCTTGTACAAGTACAATTCCAGACTTGTACGGCATCACGCCTTAGCGAGGACGAACGATTCGGCGTGAATCTAAGCGGAGGCGAACGATTCCCGAATCGGGGCGTGACAGTTTGGTATCAGAGCACGGCTTTACATCCTTGGGAATTTTTTGGTTTTAAAGATTTCGAAAAACGACACAAGCTTTATTGCTTCTCGAACAACTTTGGTTTTAAATGTCCCGAAATGAGATGTTCCATACAATAAGTCCATAAATATATTATGAGACTAACAAGCTCCTCTGTTTTGCAGAGATGACAAAGGCGGGTACGACAAACAATGCGAGTAGCTCAAGGGTGGTAGCCTCAACCGACCCTATGGAGAGGATGCTGGCTATAATGGAGAGCCAGCAGAGGCAGAACGCAAAGCAATTCGAGGCCCAACAGAAGCAGCTAGATACCCTGCAACAGTTGGTCCGAACAGTGGTGAACAATGGGGCTCAAGGCACTCCAGTCTCCCGAGAGAGCAAACTAGTGGAGGCAGAGGAACCCCCGACGGCTAAGAAGACCACTGCCGTGGCCGACATTACAAAGTTTAAGAAAATCTGCAGCAAAGAATTCAAAGGGACAGAGGAAGCCACCATTGCTATGGATTGGCTAGTTGAAGTGGAAGACCACCTGGAAGCTTTGGGTATTGTTGGATCTAAGAGGGTCTCGTGTGTGAAACTACTGCTGGTTTCCAACGCACACTACTGGTGGCAAAGTCAGAAAAGAATTCTCGCGGGAGTGAATGGAACAACGAAAATTACTTGGCTGATGTTCCGTGAGGCATTTCTGGCTCAGTACTTCTCTTCGACTGAGCAGCGAGCTAAGGAATTGGAGTTCCAGAAGCTCGAACAGGGGAACATGACGGTGAAGGAGTATGAGACAGAGTTTTCTAGACTGTCTCAGTATGCGATCACGAAGTTTACTGACGATGCATCTAAGGCTCGTCGGTTTGAGCAGGGCTTGAGGCCTGCTCTGAAGGCTCAAGTCGTGGTTCAGAAATATAAGACTTTTCAGGAGTCTTATGAGCACGCGAAGGAATTGGACCCACACTATCCTGCGACGGCGCCAGTGCAAGCGTCGGTACAGAATTTGCATAACAAGAGACCGAACAACGGTGGCAGATATGAGGCGCCAAAGCGTCAGAATTACGGTGGCTACCATCGACCCAACCCGGTTGGGCCGTACTGCAACAAGTGCCACAACAAAGGGCACTTTGCTAATGACTGTAAGGTCTTGGAGGGAGGATGCTATAGGTGTGGTCAATTTGGCCATATGTCCCGCAATTGTCCAGGAAGGGGCAACCAGAACCCTCCAAGGCAGCAGCATCACCAACAATATCAACAGAATCGTGGACAGGCACCACGACCTCCTCAGCCACAACAGAATCAGAGGCCCGGTGCCCAGGGCCGAGTCTTTGCATTGACTCAGGAGGAAGCATCATTTGCATCAGATACTGTCGTGACAGGTATATTGTTATTTAATGGCATTCCTGCACGTACTTTATTTGATTCTGGTGCTTCACATAGTTTTATATCTAAAGACTATGTTAAGGAACATGAAATAAAAATGACAATGTTGGATATGTACCTTAGTGTTAGTACTCCATCAGGAGTGGAGATGCCTACTAACATGATGTGTAGGGATGGTTACATATGTATCGGGAAGAGAAAGCTACCATTAGATGTAGTCGAGCTTGATATGAAAGATTTTGATATCATTCTGGGAATGGACTGGTTAAGTGCATGTTGTGCGACGATTGACTGTGCGAAGAAGCGAGTTATGTTTCGCCTACCTGGAGGAACAGAATTCTCTTACTCGGCCAGTTCATCGGCGAAGGCTTCGATGGTGATTTCAGCTACTACGGCCCGGCGATTGCTTCATTCTGGCTGCGAAGGGTACCTTGCTTCTGTTCGAGACACACGCAAGAATGGTGCAGACTCAGCTAACACTGAAGTCGTGGCAGAATTTCCTGATGTGTTTCCTGACGAGATACCCGGAATGCCTCCGGACCGAGAGATTGAATTCACTATCGATACATTTCCAGATACTCGTCCGATCTCAAGGGCACCATACAGGATGGCGCCTGCTGAATTGAAGGAACTCAAAGTACAGCTACAGGAATTATTAGACAAGGGATACATCAGACCCAGTGTTTCACCATGGGGTGCTCCGGTGCTATTTGTGAAGAAGAAAGATGGAACAATGCGGCTGTGCATCGACTACCGTGAACTAAACAAAGTTACAATTCGGAACCAGTATCCGTTGCCTCGAATAGACGACCTCTTTGATCAGTTGCAAGGGGTGTCTGTATTTTCAAAGATTGATCTTCGCTCAGGCTACCATCAGTTAAAGATCAAACCAGATGACATTTCTAAGTCCGCATTCTGAACCAGATACGGACACTATGAATTCTTGGTCATGCCCTTCGGACTGACCAACGCCCCTGCCGCTTTCATGGATATGATGAACAGAGTCTTCCGGCCCTTTTTAGATAAATTTGCGGTCGTGTTCATCGACGACATCCTAATCTACTCGAAGAACAGAGAAGACCATGCAGAATATTTGAGGACAGTGTTACAGACTCTACGGGACAATCAGCTCTATGCCAAGCTGAGCAAATGTGAGTTTTGGATGAGTAGCGTGTCGTTCCTAGGGCACGTTATCTCGGCGGAAGGTGTGTCCGTTGACCCAAAGAAAATTTAAGCCGTAGTGGATTGGAAGCAACCCACGTCGGCGAGCGAGATCCGAAGTTTCCTCGGCTTGGCAGGCTACTACAGGAAGTTTGTCAAGGATTTTTCAAAAGTGGCAGCACCTTTAACTCGGCTAACCCAGAAGGGAGTGGCATTCGATTGGACTGATAAGTGCGAGGCTTGCTTCCAAAATTTGAAGCAACGTCTCGTATCAGCTCCAATCCTTACACTTCCAGACGGCGTCGAGGGATTCCAGATATACATCGATGCGTCCGGATTGGGTTTGGGATGTGTGTTGACTCAGAGAGGGAAAGTGATATCTTATGCCTCGAGACAGCTTAAGCCGCACGAGAAAAATTATCCAACGCATGATTTGGAATTGGCAGCGATAGTGTTTGCATTGAAATTGTGGAGGCACTACTTATATGGAGTGGCTTGCGAGATCTTCACCGATCATAAAAGCCTGAAGTACATCTTTACTCAAAAAGATTTAAATTTGCGGCAAAGACGTTGGTTGGAGCTTATAAAAGATTACGACTTGACGATTGCGTACACCCCAGAAAAAGGCAATGTGGTGGCGGACGCGTTGAGTCGAAACTTTGTGGGATCACTCAGTGTTGACAAACGAATACTGGAGGAATTAGAAAGTATGGGAATTGAGCTCCAGATTCGTGGCCGAAATGCACAATTGGCTCAACTTCAACTTGAGCCGAGTTTGTTAGAAAAGATAAAGACGGCACAGAGGACAGATGAGTTCTTGATTAAGATTGGGAGAATAGTGGAAAAGGGTGAAGCCAGCGACTTCACCAGGCACGAGGATGGATCATTGCGACTCAAGGGGAGGCTATGTGTCCCGAAGGATGAAGAACTCCGAAAAGAAATCTTGACGGAGGCCCATTATGCCAAGTATTCTTTACATCCGGGAAGTACAAAAATGTATAAAGATTTGCGCACGACCTTCTGGTGGCACGGCATGAAACGAGATGTGGCCCTCTTTGTCTCGCGATGCTTAGCGTGTCAACGAGTCAAAGTGGAACACCAGAGGCCCGGCGGGGAGATGCAGAACCTCGCGATCCCAGAATGGAAATGGGATCATATAACCATGGATTTTATAGTTGGCTTGCCGAAGACGCAGCGGGGGAATGATGCAATTTGGGTCATCGTTGATCGATTAACCAAATCTGCACATTTTCTCGCAATGAAGACGACATGGAGCGTCGACCGGTTGGCTCAACTATACGTAGATGAAATTGTCCGACTGCATGGAGTGCCGGCATCAATAGTGTCGGATCGGGATGGGCGATTTGTATCGCGTTTCTGGGTCAGTTTGCATGCTGCCATGGAAACACAATTGAAATTTAGTTCTGTATACCATCCTCAAACCGATGGCCAGACCGAGAGGGTGAATCAGATACTTGAAGACATGCTTCGGCTTTGTGCTATTGATCTGAAGACTAGTTGGGATACTCACTTGCCGCTAGCAGAATTTGCCTACAATAACAGTTACCAGTCAAGTATAGAAATGGCCCCGTATGAAGCACTGTACGGGCGAAGGTGTCGGTCTCCGATTTGTTGGGATGAAGTCGGTGAACGACAGGTACTTGGTCCGGAGATGGTGGAACAGGCCGTCGAGAAGGTCCGCATGATTCGGGAGAAGTTACGTGTGGCACAAAGTCGGCAGAAGAGTTATGCGGATACTCATCGACGACCATTGGAATTTATGGTGGGCGATCACATATTTCTGAAGGTGTCACCGATGCGCGGAGTTATGCGATTCGGTGCGAAGGGGAAGCTAAGTCCGAGATTTGTTGGCCCGTTTGAAATTCTTAAGCGAGTCGGCCCTGTTGCCTATCAGATCGCGCTGCCACCGGCATTGGATGGAGTGCACGATATCTTCCATGTTTCCCAACTACGGAAGTATGTACATGATCCAAGCCACGTGGTAGACTTCGGTCCGTTTGGGCTAAAAGCTGACTTGTCTTATGTGGAGGAACCCGTGCAGATCTTGGATAGGAAAGATAAAATCTTGCGGAACCGAGTTGTTTCTTTGGTTCGAGTGCTTTGGCGAAATCATTCTGTCGAAGAGTCGACATGGGAACTTGAGGCAGAGGTGAAGGAAAAGTTTCCTTCGTTGTTTGACCTAGGTGGGTTTGTGTTTAAGTTTCGAGGACGAAACTTTTTGTTAGTGTATTAATATGTAATGCCCTGAATCCGTTGCGGAGCACGGTGCGGGCTAGCGGCCGAATGGCCGAGTCGGATGGGAATTGGGGAAACTTTACCAGGATCGCGGGATAATAAATTGAGATCCTTTCCTCGTTATGGATTGGACTCTTTTGAAATGATGCCCAAGATGCAGTGGCGTGCGTCTTGGGGGAAGAGTTCTATATAAGAGTCGCTTGCCCCGAGACCGTTGCCCTGCTGGTTTTCGATGTCGCTTTTGCTGTTGGCTTTTGTGTGCGTTTTCGTGATTGTTTTCGATGAATGTTTTCATGGATTTACTTTCACCGTCTACGCATTTCATATCGAATAACTGAGAGAAAGAGAAAAAGTATGCTGACCAGACGTTGGTGCCAATGCAGGTGCTAACGCGGTGAACCTCGGGTGACGTTGCGTGGAAGACCTCTTTCTCTCGGCAATTCACCAACAAGTGAGTGGCTTTGATCCTTCGACGATCCTTGATCTTCGCGCATAACAATGGTAGACTTGTTATTGCGTTCGGTGCTTAATAAAAGATGCCTAGTAATAATGTGAAAAAGATAATGAAAGATAAATTATCACATGGCTAGGCTTATGTTGCAAATCGAATGATGCTCGTATGCTATATGAATTGTTTAACAGGTGATGCAAAGACCCAAGTATTGGGCGGTAAGTATATCGGACTTCGGTTCGAAAGAATGGGTTAAACATGAATAGTCCCTTGGTTGGATGAACGAATATACGAGCCTATGGCTCAAGGCAAGTTGGTAAGATGGAAAGATGGGAAAATGGCAAGATGAAATGAGAACTATGAATATGTGTGGAAGATGCTATTATCATGCATGTCGTGTCTCTTATTAGTTAAGTTGCATTGCATGCATGGTCATGGACAACTTGTATACAAGGTAGTTCCCAGAACGGTAATCCGCGGCCACGGACCCGGTTCGTCCTAGGGGGAACAAGGAATTATGCCGACGTACTGGCATTGGTAAACGGGACTTGCAGTGGGGCTAGCTACCCGTACTGAAAGGGCGCCGTTGTACCAAGTAAGACGGTCCAGGATGGCGTGTCGCCAGTGACCTTCATATAGACAGGTGGCATAGCTAACATTGTCTTATGCAGGCAGAGTAAGTGGTATTCATAAATATGTACAGGGATGGCTATCGACCGTGGATAAGATTCACCAAATTGGTGATCAATATGAACTGCTTATGTTAGATCAACATGAATTGCTTATGTTTCTAACATCACTGTATGCTCCTTATATTTCTCATCAAATATATGAATTGTTAATGGACCCTAAGGCAAGATAGAAAGAATACAAATCAATGGTGAACATTCATGTAATTTTACTACTGTTGATTTATGGTGAGATTGGTTACGGCCGCTCACCAGTACATATGTGGCAATGTACTGACCCTCGTCTCCACAGGTGCCGGGAACCTAGTGGATAATCATAGACGCTGAAGGCTTGCTGTCCGACTCTTTAGAAGCTTCGTACATCTTGAAGTTTCCACTTGAAGAAGAAGGCATTTTGCTGAAGGTGGTTATTGCTGCATTATTAATAAAGGGATATGATGTATGGAACAAGTTGTATCTCATTTCAATATTTCTGCAATGTTGTAGCCAAGTTTGGCCTTTCATCTCGGCTGTTTGAGAGCCTTATGTTTATGCAATGTAATTTCAAAGATATCAATAAAGAACTTATTTCAGATCATATCTGTGTTGCCAAAACTTCTCTATCATCCGCTGCGAATCTCTATTCAAAATGTCTCTTTTATAAAAGAAACACGAGCACGCCTTGTATAAGTGCAATTCCAGACTTGTACGGCATCACGCCTTAGCGAGGACGAACGATTCGGCGTGAATCTAAGCGGAGGCGAACGATTCCCGAATCGGGGCGTGACACCAGTACCCACAGATAGTCTCATTGCTATTCTATGGAAAGGGTCAACATATATCTCGTTCTGATGTGGTAGAGGCAATATACCACTCAGAAATGAAACCATCCTTAAACAATGTCACGACCCGCACCCACTGTGAGGGTACAAGAATGTAACAACGCCCAGCCTACGCCGCAGTGTCGGCGGTAGAATGCTGTCCTAGGTCACAACATTTAGCAATATATATATCTAAACAGTTTATACTCCCCGAATGGGGGTGACATAACAATAAAACTCAATCACAACTATGGAAGAGATAGCACGATATGAAATAGAACTCAAGGAAATAAATAGATGAAAAGTAGTCTAAGATAATCCCAGCAATATCCAGCAGTACAGGGTCTCAGATACATAATGAAAGAATATATACAACTCAGAGTAAGTCTAGCTAAACATGTCTCATGACTACAAGGAAGATAAGCCTAACTAATCTAAACTAGGCAATCGGGGTGATATCCTCAGCTAGAGCTGGGTCCTCCTGAGGGTCCAGCTCGCAGGTGTCATCTAAGGCTGCTCCGTAGTAAGTGTCCAGGCAAGCCTCCTCTTCGTCCTCTGTAATATTTTCAACAGGTCCAGTTAGGACAGGAGCGAGTACAGTACATCTCAACAGTTCATAGCAGGTTAGAAGATATAATCATGCAGTAAAGTAAGATACAAGTACTGAAAGAAGTGCAGTATGTAAACAGAGAGAGAAAGCTGTAATAGAAATATCTACTATAAATAAAGAACTATCATGTGACTAGTGAGTCAGAGTACAACATAGACATGTAAATAGCATAGGAGATTCTGATGCTACACTACGGAAGAGATTTTGATGCTACACTACTTGGGTAGTATTCACATGTCTACTTCTACTCCCCCGTACCCCCAATCAATACACAAGGATCCAAATAGGTTATGTTATGATTCTATGTAATAGCCCCGAAGGGTGGTACATAGTAGTACCAAAAATGAGGATTCTAGGAGATTCTAGGATACCCAGTAAATGGGATAAGAGATTCTAGGAGACTCTGTGATCATAAGGGTATATGTCACAAGTAATCAAAGAAAAAAAGAAGCATATAGTACGCTATGTAAGTGAAACGCACAGAACGTAGAGTACCCGATGCTCCCTAAGGATAACATCTCAAGAAGGGATCCATATAGTACCAATCCGTGTGACCATCGTGACAGTACAAGTAAAGTAATATACTGCAGGAAATAATTCTAAGCAGGATATAAAATGATCAGAGAATATACTCGCCTGTATCTGAGTGTCTGAAGTAAATGTACTGTCCGAGGAGAGGTGTCTGGCTCCTAATCAGAACAGCACAAGTCACAACAAGTCTAAAATGATATAATGAAGTCCTACTATGCATTCTACATAATTCTAGGTCAATCTAGGCCAAAGTCAACTCTTTGTCAACTCTGGCCAACCCTAGAAGTCAAACTAGGCCAACCAAGTCCAATTTAGGTCAAACTGGTCTACACTAGACTACATTAGTCTGTATTTGGTCACTATGGTCTAAACAAGGCTATACTAGCCTACCTTAGCCTAATCAAGCCTAGTTTAGCACTCCTACACATACACAATGTCAATCTAGCATCACACTTACACAATTTGATATTCCTATACATTATTTATTCACAATACACTATTAACTTATATAGGCAACACAACTTTACATTATATATAGATACATACATTGAGTTAACATAATATAAACCTAGGCTAAATACAACCCCTATAACATTAAGCTAAAACATAGAAATATATATATATATATATATATATATATATATATATATATATATATATATATATATATATTTTATATATATATATATATATATATATATATATATATATATATATATATATATATATATTTTATATATATATATATATATATATATATATATATACATACATATAGCTCACCATGCATATATATATAGGCAGTATTACATATATTATATATGTATACATATAATACATAAACTACTTTTAGATAAATAGGAAACATACATATATATATAGAGAGAGAGAGAGACAAAGACTGTGTGTGTGTGTATGTGAGGGAGGCAAGGTGTCAAGTGACTATGTGAACAGGAAAACAGTGCAATGTGGGTGGCTTTGTGTGTGTGTGTATAGAGTGTAGTTGTGTGTGTGCGTGGCAAGATAAAACAGTGTGCAGGAACTTCAAAAAACAATGAAAGAGAGAGTGTAAAGTGTGTGTGTTACATCTAACCTTAATATCAGGGATTTAACAGTATTCAGGGAGATTAAGTGACAGGGTGTAGCAATGTGTGCAGAAAAATAGGTATGGGTGTTAACAGTACAACACATTCAATCTAGTCCACAGAAAACCACATGCCAGGCAAGGAGAGGAATCCAATCCAGGTTCTAAGATAACCAACATTGCAATAATACAAAGGAAATTTTAGTTTAGGCAATAGGAAAATAGTGAGCACCTGTGGTGTGTGTGTAATTAAAGACAGCAAAGGAAAGGAAGAATTTCAGTTTACAAACAAATCATTACCCAAAATTCAGTCCAACAATACATTCCCAGGTTTATACACATGAACTCTTAGTTTACAATGAACTCAATTCCATTTTAATTCAATACCCATTGCCAAGTCCCATATCAGTTAATAAGGAAGAAAACATTGAATCAATATAGTGTAAACTCATGTGATGAAGAATGAAAATAAGTTCATAATTATATGCATTCTCAGGTTTGTGTCTGTGAATAATGCATTAGCAGGATATGGGATAAAATCTGGAACAAAGAACAATGGCAAGGACTGATAATAGTAAGCTAACAATGTGTGAACCACAAAACAGTGTCAATGTGTATCCTGAAATTCAGTGAATGGAACCTGGACAGTTAACATTTGAGTGAATTTTAGTTGGCAGTTATTAAGGAACAGTGAGCCACTATAAGCCTAAAAATTTACTTAACCAATATCATTCAAGCCTTCATAAAACACAGGGAACAGTTATACAGTTGGGAATTAACTAGCCTACATTCACAGGTAACAGGAAGTAGGAAATAATGTAGTATAATATGAAATTAGGAAAATAGTGATTCATTCTCAGTTAAGGGAAGAACAACTCAGGAATTAAGAATTGTATCAATACCATTCAGTTCTAAAAAGACAGGAAACCAATCTACCATTTTCAACTCAAACCCAATTTTCACACCCAAGTAGTTCATGCATAGACACAACATATTAAGGTCTAAAACCAAGTAATTAACAGCATTTAATTAGCTAAAATGATCACCCAAAATCGATTTGAAAACTGGAAAATAAACAGTGAAGAACACTGTTTCAGAAAAATGGAAAAATTGAGGATTGAACAATGAAATTGAGTTAAAACAGTAATACAGTGGTTGGTAAAGTGAGAACACTGTAGGAGCGTAAAAAGTGCTTCAAAGAAAGAGTCATCTCATTCATAAGTGATCTGCTTTACGCCTAGCAGAGCGGGTAATCTCTTTATGCCAAAACTAGGCTAATCAATGTATGCCTAAGCAGGCTGATCATTTTACGCTCGGGTCTACACCCATAATTTTATGCCAAGGATAGAGCAGCCTCTTTTACGCTGGACAAAGCTGTCAAATCTCGCATTTAATGCAAACTCTGACATGAAGATATTAATGATGGCATTTACCACAGAATTCAATGGGATTTGTCTTATACAAAGACCATTGTTGTCGTTTATGGGGATCGAGCTACTTTACGCTCACTGTATGGTTTCTTTTACGCATGGAGTTTTACATGAGTTCTTATGCTCATAAAACAATGTGTGCGTAAAGTTTATTTGAGCTATTTTACGCTCAAGGTTATTCGATAACCACTTTACGCGGGGAACCTATGACAGAGCTACTTTACGCTCATCTCACTGTTTTACGCTCAGAGGATGTTGGAGCTATTTTTACGCCCTATTCTTTCTGGCCAGTTTGGAACGTGGTTTGCCTACATGGCCTTCACGCCACATATTTCGAAGAACGTATGTACATGTATCATATTCTTACTGAAATGATGGGACGCGTGTCAACATATGCAAAGGATGACTCTGATCATGGGTGGCAGTTGTTAGCGTAAAGACAGACTTTGATGCTCTTTTACGCACAGAAGCCCCAGTCTATAAATAGACTCATTTTTCTCAAAGGCAAGGACAGAGAGAGAAAATAGGAGAGAATATAGAGATCAGGACTTCGAGATTTTGATTCTCCAGAGCATTCTTCTTCAATTTTTCTTCCAGAACAGAGTGAAGCAAAGCAGGAAAGCATTCGGCCTCGCCATCAGTGCCCAAGTGCGTCGATACCTTTCTGGTGACTTAGTTCTTCCAAGTTGTTCTACTTCAAGCAGTGATCTTCATCATCATCATATGGTCCAAGGAACAAAGTGATCATTTACGAATCAGACTTCCATAGCAATACTTTCCCAGAATCAAATTTGTACTTCTTGTACTTTTTCTCGTTTTATTTTCAAAATCTAACCTTTTGTTTGGCAATTTTGTTAAGTGAAACAAAATAGCGACTCTGCTGGGGACTACCTTCTCCTCTGACGAGGAGGTGATTGCTCAATATGATGATGTTTCGGTCGGTTCGACTAAGAAGACTCTGGTTGTGCACTTCGACCAGACTGCCTATGAAGAAATGCTCCGAACTGGGGGTGGTTCTTGCTACTCCAATGTTCAAAAGTCTCGCAAAGCACAAAAAGTTTGGATTCCCAAATCCAAAGTAGTTTTTGATCTCTCTGTGACTTCTAATGACAAGAGAATTCTTCCCACTCCTGTCGTAGGGGCTCCCGTTCGTAACGAGGCAGTCCTTACTTCAGAGTTGCACTTAAAGTGTGATGATTTATCTCCCGTTTGTAACGGTGATGATAATCAGGTTTCACGCCCACTGCGTAAGAATCAAGTTTTACACTCAGTGGGTAAAAACCAAGTTTTACGCTCAAGGCATAAGAATGAGTCTCCCATTTGTAATGTGGCAGATTCTAATGCTTCTGAGTGTAAAAATAAGTCTCCCGTCTGTGACGTGGTAGGCCCAAATAAATTACGCTCCTCGCGTAAAGCAAAATCTCCCGTCTGTGATGTGGTAGATAATCAATTTTTACGTTTTACGTGCAAAGGTAAGTCTCCTGTCTGTGACAGTGTAGATAAAATTCACAACAATGTTTGCACATCTAATGTAAATGTACCAAAATGCATACAGCGTAAAAATATTATTGGTAAAACTTCTGTCCTACACCAACAACCTTCTTATACTGCTTTACGCAAAGTACCAAACTTGCAAATCACACGCCATGTGGAGTCCTTCGTGCTAAATCTCAAGATTTACGTACACAACTCCAAACGCGTAAAAATATACAGTTTGGTTCTGCGAATGAAGCCAGTAATCTTCTTTATACACAAGGGACTAAACGTTTTTCTACCCCAAATGTAATAAAGAAGAATACTCTATCTGTTCCTTCTGACTTATGTGAATTGCTAATGCAAAAGAGTAAGAATTCACAATCTCCGGTGACATTCCCATAAGAAAAACGTCATTGTGAATATCACCAGGTTGTGATCAACTGTTGTTGTTCGGCTTCAAAACGCTCAGTTTTTGATCGTTTAAGTTTTAACTCGCTTCAACATCAAGCTGAAAACCATGAAGATGAGCTGTCATATGTATCAGTCAACATGGCATCTCATACTAATAGAGGACGACGACCGAGATGGAACATGTCCCAAACTCCAGGTCAACAACAGTTCAACAGACTTCTTGATTCCTTTGAAGGAGTATATCAGAATACTCGATCAAGAAGACAAAGACAATTGCACACTTCTGATTCAGAAGCTGGGGGTACTCAATCTTTTGAGTCTGATACTGATAGTGTGGATTCATACTTCTATACTAATCCCTCTATATCTTCAAGAGAGGTTGAATCCTACGCTGTTGGAGATGAACCAGAGACGTCATCTGCTAATACGGAACAACGTCTCACTCCGTGGAGCAATCATTGAACGACATGCTCAACATGGTGTAAAGCATGCATCAGATAATTTTGAATCAGCAAACTGCTCAACCTACAGTAATAACTCCGGTACCAGTAGCAGCACAAACTCAAGATAGTCAAGGGGCTGACATACCTTTGAATATTCAAGAGCCTGCTGTTAATCAAAATTCTGCATCTCCAGATCCTATCATTCCAGAAGATGTACCACCTCCAGTGGGGGTTACGGTACATCCGACGACTATTCAATCAAATATGCTTCCTCAAACCAGTGAAGCCATTCAAGCAGTGCGTGAACTCAAAGCACAGTTTGAGGTTTTGAGGCACAAGGATCAGCTCCAGAGGTTAGGGATTAAACAACCTTATCCTCCTCATTGGAATGATGTACCCTTCCCTCCGAAGTTCAAGCCACAATCCATGGTTTTATTCGATGGAAAAGTATCTCCCAGTCAATATATCAATTACTATGATATTATGACTGTACACTTACAGAAAAATGATGCTCTCCTCACTCGAGTGTTCATTGGGTGCATGACGGGTTCAGCTTATGACTGGTATCGTAGCTTACCCGATAACTCTATTTCGTCTTTTGACGAATTCAAGGCAATATTTCTTTCCCGCTTCTATGAAGGAGGTATGGACATGAACATGTCCTCCTTAATAAAAATAAAACAAAAGGAGAAAGAAGATACTCGAACGTTTATTAAACGTTTCCGACAGGCTACTCTAAAGATGCCTCCTGGTATGCCAGATTCAGCGTTGATCGATATATGCAAGATGAATCTGCGACCATCCATTGCTGTCTTCACAGGTTTCCAATTCACAGATTGGGCTTCGTTTATCATAGCAGCAGTTTCTGCCAAAACCAATGGTAGATTGGCTCGGGAACATGGGATGATTTTCACTTCAGAAGATAAAGGGAAGAAAAGTAATCCTGGTAATAATCCTGGCAATCGTAACGTGAAAGGAAAAGATACTCTTATGGTCAATCTCTCCAAGAACAAAGCGACGCCAAATAATCAGGAATCTTCCAGGCCAAAGGAAGAATACTCTTTTGACGAAAGTGATATCCCAGGGATATTTCAGTGTCTGGTGAAAAGTGACAAACTTCATATTCCAGAGCCAAAAAGGCCTAATGAGGTGAATCTGACTGACAATCCCAAATATTGTATCTATCATAGATACATTAATCATCCTACCAGTGCTTGCTATGTCTTGAAAAAGAAGATCCAAGACCTGATTAAATGGTGGCGCTATCGCTTTAACCAATGATGACCATACGGTTACAACCAACATGGTCTCTCTTCAGTTTGGAGATTTTCCTCCACAGCAAGTCCCAGATGGAATTATCCCAATTCCGAAGGCGACGATGAAGATCGTAAATATCCCGCCCGCCAGGGGAGAAAATACAGGATTGTTGCCGCTCACATTGAAGAATGGTGAAATCATGTGGGTACATCCTGACTTAATACCTGAGTTGGAAAATGAAGGTAAAACTTTAAAATCCAAGAAAGATAAGAAAGTCAAAACCTGCAACATGATTTCTCATGTTATTCCAAATCCTGATGACTTGGATCATCTATGGGATGGCCTTCCTCTAGAAGATAGACTGAAAGGACTAAACATATGTCCCCCAAGTCTAGCTCCTCCTACCAAGCTCAAGCTTACTCATCAGCAGTGGCTAGCCATGAATAGTGTTCCTTTATATCGGGCACAACAAGTCTTTGCTGTTTATGAAAAAGCTCCAACAGGGATTTCTCCTCGTATCCCGAATCCTTCTCCCCCTTAACTACAGAGACGTCTATGCTTCATTCTCCTGTAGTTGCAGAGGTTTCTTCCTCTTCCTGTACTGAAACACCTGTCAAAAGTCCGCTGCCCACTCACTTGTATAGTCAGCAATCTGTTCATCTCATGAAGAAGATGGATTACGACTTTCAAAAGGCAGAAGGTTTGAATTATGATAAAGGAATGCGTCTTCCTTTACAAATTTAAAATCAAAATTCCACTGCTGGATTGGGTTCTGAAATGCCTCATGACAACCCTCACAAGAAGAAGACTAAGGGAAGAAAGATTAAATCCTGTAATATGGTATTTCCTTCTCCTGAGTCTGAAAAAGAAACTTTTGCTGGTACAAGATCTGGAAAAGAGTACCATAAAGACTATGAGGGATCCTCCAAAGAAGCAAAAGATATGGTGGAAACTCTACCAGTTCAACCTTCTCCTATTAAACCGTCTGTGGTTGAAAAGGGGAAACAGAAGGCAGTACGCTTTGATATCCCATTGAAGCCTGCTTCCAATCAGGGGGTGGTGATGAAACCTTACAAATTTGACATTCTAGCTCAGTTAGCCAATACTCCAGCTAGACTTTCTATATTTGAACTGCTTCGCCTTTCCAGAGAAAGCAGAGAGACTTTGAGCGAAGCTTTACTTCAAGGAGATTCATGCTTGGCACAACTCAAGACTCCTGATAATATACCAGTGTCATGTCCGCAATGCCATAGTGTGATGGAAGCAATTCCCAACATTACCTTTACATAAAAGGATATGCTATTGAAACACAACAAGCATGATAGGCCTCTGTGTTACACTGGATATATCGGATCCACTGAAATCGACAGGATTTACATCGATCCTGGGTCTTCAATTAGTATAATTCTTCAAAGTATGCTAAGACCCCCGAGGATTCCTACTAGTGAGCTGACTTACACTAGTACTACGATAGTCGGTTTTAACTCTGGCAAGAGCAAACCACTGGGGAAGATTCGTCTACAAATTCAGATTGGTGATCTTCGAACTATGGTAACTTTCTATGTTATCAACTCGGACGTATCCTACAATATTCTTCTTGGAAGACCGTGGATTCATGAGCACAATATTGTGCCTTCAACTCTTCACCAATATTTCAAATATGTGGACTCCCACGGAGTTGTGAAAACTGAGTTTGCTGATATTAATCCATTCAAAGGTGTTAAAGCCTACTTCTCTGATTCAAGGCTTTATAAACAAGAGCATGTGAAAGATATATCAGACATGGCTGAAGATCAATCACCCTCTGAGGATCACTCTATTAATGAAGATCCGCCAGAGGAGCAACCTTTGAAGATCATAGTCAAGGGACGAATCCAATCCCAACCTGTCAATGAGCAACCTTTGATGATCAAGGTTAAAGGAAGAACTCAAACTTCATCTGAGAAATCAATAAATATTCCTGCTAAGAGCCAAGTTCAACCTTTTATGATTAAGGTCAAAGGACGTACTTCTTGCACGAATAATCCAGAACTACCGTTGATTGTTAATCTTGGCAAATCTACGCAGAAGACGGATGATGGTCCACTGTTGATTAATCTGAAGCATAGCAATCAGACTGTAAATGATGTAAATATTGATCATTCTGTACCTTTTGATATCAATAAAGATTTCCTGTTCGAGTATATGGCTATCAAGTTTATTGAAAGAATGACTTTATCTTCTGATAATCAAAGTCATCAATATAAAGACAACATAGAACCGAAAGAAACCTTATACATTGATCATAAGGAGAATTCTTTCCCTTCTTATACAGATGTTGGACCGTATGCTCAAAGGTTCCTAACATCTTCTCCTTATCTTCTACCTGTGGCCGCTTCATCACAAGCTTGCGTAACTTTTAGACGTCATAAAGAATCTTATTCGTGGTTCCGTCTGATAAGAAAAATAAGCGCTAAATTGTGTTTGGCCTGGCTAGAAATATCCCTGTTGCTCAGGCAGATGAGCTGAAGGATAAAGACAAAGGAAGAATTCAAATTGATAAATACAGTCAGCAATCTATCAAGAT
This sequence comes from Iris pallida, assembly GCA_029216955.1. Taxonomy (NCBI): domain Eukaryota; kingdom Viridiplantae; phylum Streptophyta; class Magnoliopsida; order Asparagales; family Iridaceae; genus Iris; species Iris pallida. The sequence goes on from JANAVB010025198.1 coordinate 2,148,905, forward strand.
CATTCAGAACATGGGGTATGATTTGAAGACTATACAAGGTCTCAATCAGGGCAAAGGCAGACGATTACCATTAGGTGGTGATCCATTTTACCAAAAGCCTCATCATGGGTTGGGATATGACCCGTCCCACATGTTTTATGATGATATACAAGAAGAATTCTCTTCCAGCTCTTCACAATCATCAGATTCAGAGGAACTTCAATGAATCTGGATAAGTACTCTCAGTCAATATGGTTCAAACTGATGGTAAATTCGAACCATTTGAAAATGTCCCTCGAGCCACCATCGATTTATTTATTTCTCTCATTTATATCTACAACAACATCCGTCTTCTTAATTCCCAGCTACCAAAGTTTGGTTAAGCTGATTACTTGTCTCTTTGAAGAGAGATTTTGATCTTTTATCTTACCAATTAGTATATAAAGTTGGATTTACTATTTATCATGTTTTCATAACCTCTGAATAAATACTAAACTCACCTTCTTTTTCTATCTATCATGTCCATTTGACCTCTACATAGATATTAAATCTACTTTCCTTTGGGTTCTTACATACTGGCATGTTCATATTACCTCTGATAGTATTATACACCCTAAATAGAAAATAAGATTACATTATCTATCATGTTCATATTACCTCTGGATAGATATAATGTTTGAGTTTAGAAAATTTGTCATGTTCATATAACCTCTGATGAGTATTTTCTACCCCATACAAAATAAGATTTCATCATAGACTTGTCACGTCCATATTACCTCTGATAAGTGCTTTCTATCTCCTACCTATTGTTTAAAATTCAACGATAGGATCACAAAACAAATCTTTCATTCATTTCTGGTGGAAATACTACAGAATGGATAAGACAAAAAAGATGACAAAACACTCTCTTAAGGTGGAGTGGAAGCGTCTTGGAGCAACTTTTTTTAATTCTTCTATCCGTTTTCCACGAGAACTCATAACCTTATTGGTAGCCTCTGCACATCGAGCTTCAGGAGTACAAATACGAAAAAGTTCAGTGAAGGTGATTATCAAGTTGTCCTTTGCTTCATCAAGAGTTCTGATGGTCGACTCAGCCCCAAAAGCCTTTTCTTCTAAAATTGAGCTTTGGGTGAGGTGTAGATTTCGAGCATCGATCATCTTCTTCCTTTCAGCCTTCAAGCAAGCTAGCTCTGCCTCAACTTCGCGGATTCTGTCATTCTTGCTCTGTATATCTATGTTCAAAGCGTCATAAGCCACTCTGTGGCCATGCAGTGCAGATTTTAAGCCAGTCAAAAAGGCTTTCTCTTTGGCAACCTTCAGACTGTGTTCACGGAGGGCTGCATTATATGTAGTCTCTCGAGCAAGATAATCAGCTGTTAAGGCATCATATTCTTCCTCGATGAGACTTTCAACAGTTTTACTAGACAGATTAAGATATTCTCTGATTGGCTGTTCAAGGTCTTCCATAATTTTCTCTAATGCGGCAGCTCTTTTAGTATCATTGAACAAAGCAACGTTCTTGATAGTCGAAGCCATTGCCGTCTTCAGAGTCTCATAATTGAGGCCCTTATTTAGAACCATTGTTATCAAGGTTGCCAGGCTTTTATAAAAGGTGTCAGTATAAATCTCAATGAGGAGATCCATTTCTGTGCTGGAACTTGGCGTGGCAACAATATCTAACAGATCCCTTTCTCGGAAATCAGGAATAGATGTGGGTGATGCAACAGTAGGATGAGACAAAGTCGTTGTTGCTACCACCGTTATAGCCAATTGATCCCTAGAAGCTTCAGGGATTATAACTCTAATCGGTGTTACAACAGATGGAGGTGGAGCCGATGATGTTACTACTGTTGTCTGGTTCCCAGGGACCTTAGTATCAACGTCTTCAATATTTGTCACTCCAGCTGTTTCTGGAGTTCTGGCGGCGGTAATGTCGGTGGGTGTGGTGACAACTACAGGAGCTGGTTCAGATTCTGACATTGGCTTGTCAGAAATTGGTACTGGATCAGTGACAACAGTAGAGGATGCTATTATTTCCTCAGTTTCTGTTGGAAGTTCAAGCATGCCTCCAACATCTCCTTCAATTGATTGCTTCACAGGATTTCCTAATAATTCAGCTGTGGTGAAACTTTCTACAGCTAATTCTTTGTTCAAGTCTGGATCACCTCCAGTAGTTCCATCATCACCTACAGTGGGATCGACTCTAGTCTTCTCTTTGTGCTGATCCTCAACAAGAGAAGACAATTCAGATTGTGCTTGTTGTGCCTCAAGTGATGAAGGATGTTCTTCTTGAGGCTCCATCTCAGGCTTTGGCACTCCCCCTTCTTCAGCATCTGAGTTTCCTGAAGAAGAAGCTTCCCCTTCAGACTCCTTATTTTCTTCATAGATTTCTTTTTCTTGAGGAGGAAGAACTACAGGCTTTGGTGCAATTATGACATCTGCAAAATGAACAAAAATAAGTTAGTATACAAAATCATGATATATAATTCCGTATAGGTTTTGTATAATACTTGGAATATGTGCATTTTTTTCAAGATATGTATCATAATCACCATCCCAGTCATCATCCTCAAAGTCAAGAGCCGGTTCGTCTGATGGAATGTGATCTTGACCAGCAGTAGAAACAGTAGTAGTACCTTCTGTAACTTGTGCCTTAGACGGCAAAGATAAATGAAGTGAGGTGCTAAGACGTCCAGGAGACAAAAGTGTTACAGCTCCTGATCCCACTATCTGTGGAGAAGCTGAGGATCCTTCTCCAGGATGGACTGAGGAAGAACCGACGAGAGGATCTTCTTCAATGTCCACTTCTGGAGTGTGAACGCTTGGTTTGGAAGGCCCTTTTGTGGTAGACCTCTTCCTCTTTTTCGGAGTTTTTATTGGAGATGTGGCGACTGCACTCTGTTTTCTTTTTTGGCCTTTACTAATAATGATAGGTTCTGCAGCTGGTTCTCCAACTCCTGTTGGGATAACTACTAAAAACGGATCTGGGATGCCGGTATCGTCAGGAATGTCTGCTGGTACTCTGACCTGCTCTTCAATATCTCCTTCTTTAGGCCACCTCAAACTACCCTTCATATTGTAACCATGGGTAAAAGAACGAATTGAAGCATAGAAGTGGGCATACGTATGGAGTATACGTAGTTCTGTAGTGCTAGTGGCAGTCGAAATCCTAAATTTAGCACTAGTCCGAGCAGCACCAAAATACCTCCAACCCCTAGCCCCGTCAAGTAATTTCCCATAGTAACGGAAATTAGTCAAAGGATTACCAACATAAAGTTGGTCGTACCCAAATTGGCGAGCAAACCTACTGGGTAAGTATGGTTCAAACGCACAAATATCTTCATTTCTGTACATCAGATGAGAAGGTCTGATGCACTGAAGCCATCTAAAGACTAACTGTGGCAGTACAACTCTTCCTTCAACTTCATCTTCAAATTGGACACCGAAGCAATCCGCTGGAACTTGCGGCCGGGTACAGAAGAAGTTCCAACCGTATAAATAATTCAGAACTGCTCGGGTATCTGCCACAGTCGTAGCAATCCATGTAGCCTTGCTGAATTTTTGGAGGAAGACCTCCGCATCATCACCTGGGCCTGGCTGTAACAATCTACAGTTGTGATGCAACAACCAACCCATCAGATAAGTGTAGGGCATCTCTACTCTAGGGAAAACATTCCGATGAGGAGCATTGTTGATTAACTCCTCGCCGAAGGTCCTTAAACCTGCATTTATCCGACACACCATGGCTGACAGCAGGTTGATCCTGACTTTAAAAACTAGATGTACTGCTGGCCATAGCACACTGCGGTGAATTCTGTCAACAGTACCAATACCTGGTACAATCCATCTTTTCAACCATAAAGAAAGAAAGCCTGCCAGCAAAGTTCTCCGTGAGATTTTCTGACTACCATATCTGAGGAAGCTCAAGGCTTCAGTTCCGGCAGGAAATTCCCCAGTCTTCGTAGACAGATATTTATTCGAGAATTTGTAAGTAATCATCATATCCCGAACCTTGTTAGAGGGGATTGTCGAATCTATGTTTTGTTTTCTTGAAACCTTTCTTTGTCTTTCTTGGATATCTTATCCTTATGGAAGAAGAGATAAGTTGTCCACTTGTTGATATACGCCAAATGGGATGTACTTTCATGCATCGTAGTATAAATCAGCTAGTGGCACATCAGTTCCTCGTATATCTCGATTAACTGAGGGTTAACTCCTCTGATTTCAGCAAGCTCCCTATTGGAGGGAACATATTCTTCATATGGGGCTTCCCCCATTGGCAGCTTCGAGATAAACTGCATCTCATGAAGGGCAAGACCCATTTCACCTTTCGGGGTGGCAAAAGTTCCAGTTGAACTTAGATATATCTCCATCAAGGCCAGAAATAAGTTTCCATTCGGAGGAATACCATAACTGGTGGAAGCTACTGCTTCGTACAAGCCAATATCTTTCAACTCTTCCTCAAAGTTCTTCATCATCCAAAGGCTTATCTGAATCCAACTCTGGTTGAATGGAGTCAACCATCCTGGCAGTCTGGGGTTGGTTTGGGGATATAATACAGCTTCCCTCATAAATTTATTGACAAATATCGGGGTTTGTACTGGCTGTATTAAACCCGAATCTTCGCTAGGATTAGAGCCTGGCATAAGGCCAAAGATAGAAGTAACACCTCCATTGGGAACACTAGCAAAGTATCCCATATCATTGGCACGCTCTCTCTTGAAAACAATTCTACCCGGTCGTCCATGACTGCTGGGAGTCAAGTTCCACAACATTTGTCGAGGATGAGTAGCATGGACGAATGCTGACAAAGGATAATCTCTGTCCATATCTGGAAGATACATGGCTCTATTTCCAAATTTGAAAACCCAAGACTCCTTCTTGGGGTGTGTCTGGGATTTACAATCAATGGCATCTCCAAATAGAAAGGCTGGTTTTGCGAAGTGTTGTCCGTCTAGTGAACTAAATAATTCCCCATTTATCATGGATAGCAACAGTCTATCCCCTTGAGCTGCTATCAACTGTGCCCTCTCTGCCGGATACTCGGGGTTCGACTGAGGAAATTGGACATGAGATAAATCCTCCAAATAGTTCGAACCTACCATGCCAACTGATGATCCGAAAACTTCAGCGAAGGGGTGAATTTGCAAATCCACTGGTGAAATAACAAAGAGATCAAGTTAGTTCGAAGTTTTTTATTAAAGAGTTGATGAAAAGCTTATGAAGTCTTTGTTCGACAAAATCTCTCAAAAAGATTGATAAACTTTACGCTACCACATAGTAATATGAGCGTAATACAACTTTTTACGCTAGCATGTACGAACATGAGCGTGGTTAAGTTTTACGCTAGCATATTAACTGAGGGCATAAAACCAAATTTTATGCTGACACGTATAACGTGGGCGTATTCTTGTTATTTTTGTTACGCTAACACGAACAATGTGTGCGTACAGTGTTATTTCAGCTTTACGCTAACACATACAACGTGGGCGTAAAAAGCTGAAAATTTGGTTTATCTTCTTCTTCCTCGACGGATTTGTTTTCTCCCAACCAAAGATTAGGGTTTTACCCATCATAGGCGGAGCCACGGCCGGGTTGGGATTTCGTTGTGGTAGTGATGACTGAGTAGGGGTTTTCACATGATCAGTCGAGGAGGAATCGATGGCTGGTTTCTTTCCCTTGCTACCGGCGGCGGATGATTTCTTAGGAGCCATCAGATCAGAGTTTCGAAGAAAGAAAAGGCAAAGAGATTCAAGAATATGAGTAAAAGTGTTTTTTTCTCTCTCTGAAAAAGACCTATTTATAAGAGAGATTCAAAACCGACTGTTGGATATCCCTATAATTACGCCGACTGTTGGACATCCCCGCTTTTACGCGGATGGCTGTTGTGTATCCTAAATTTTACGCTGGCAGATCAAATCACAACTTTTACGCTTCTGTTCAAAGTGTTTCAAATGTTGGAGATATTTGAAAACTTTGAAGAGGGTCTTGTAGGAGCGTAAAAAGTGCTTCAAAGAAAGAGTCATCTCATTCATAAGTGATCTGCTTTACGCCTAGCAGAGCGGGTAATCTCTTTACGCCCAAAACTAGGCTAATCAATGTACGCCTAAGCAGGCTGATCATTTTACGCTCGTGTCTACACCTATGATTTTACGCCAAGGACAGAGCAGCCTCTTTTACGCTGGACAAAGCTGTCAAATCTCGTATTTAATGCAAACTCTGACATGAAGATATTAATGATGGCATTTACCACAGAATTCAATGGGATTTGTCTTATACAAAGACCATTGTTGTCGTTTATGGGGATCGAGCTACTTTATGCTCACTGTATGGTTTCTTTTACGCACGGAGTTTTACATGAGTTCTTACGCTCATAAAATGTGTGCGTAAAGTTTATTTGAGCCATTTTACGCTCAAGGTTATTCGATAACCACTTTACGCAGGGAACCTATGACAGAGCTACTTTACGCTCATCTCACTGTTTTACGCTCAGAGGATGTTGGAGCTATTTTTACGCCCTATTCTTTCTGGCCAGTTTGGAACGTGGTTTGCCTACATGGCCTTCATGCCACATATTTCGAAAAATGTGTGTACATGTATCCTATTTTTACTGAAATGATGGGACGCGTGTCAACATATGCAAATGATGACTCTGATCATGGGTGGCAGTTGTTAGCGTAAAGACAGACTTTGATGCTCTTTTACGCACAGAAGCCCTAGTCTATAAATAGACTCATTTTTCTCAAAGACAAGGACAGAGAGAGAGAACAGGAGAGAATACAGAGATCAAGACATCGAGATTTTGATTCTCCAGAGCATTCTTCTTCAATTTTTCTTCCAGAACAGAGTGAAGCAAAGCATGAAAGCATTCGGCCTCGCCATCAGTGCCCAAGTACGTCGATACCTTTCTGGTGACTTAGTTCTTCCAAGTTGTTCTACTTCAAGCAGTGATCTTCATCATCATCATATGGTCTAAGGAACAAAGTGATCATTTATGAATCAGACTTCCATAGCAATACTTTCCCAGAATCAAATTTGTACTTCTTGTACTTTTTCTCGTTTTATTTTCAAAATCCAACCTTTTGTTTGGCAATTTTGTTAAGTGAAACAAACACATTGTGTACGTGTCATATGGTGTGTTTGTGTCCACCCAAGTGGACACAAACGTGTCCAATCACATAGAACATGAAAACAGTGCACAATTAGGCCAATCGTTGTGCACGTGTTCACGTCTCTCGTATGCACGACACGACACGACACGACACAACCCATGAGGTTGTGTCCCAGTATCAACCTAGACTAGGGCTATCGATTGGACATCCTGAATCGTGTCCAAGTCACGTGTACATGACAAGAGACGTGCGTATCAGTGGCCAAATTCAGCAGCCACTGAAACAGTGTAGAACCAGTACACGTGCTCGTACGTGTCCGACACGCCACGTGGGCCCGTGCAACTTGACACACAGGGTGGCATACATTGCCCCTTGGTGTGTGTCAAGTCCCACGTATCGGGGATGCGTGTCCGTGTCAGAAATAGGCCCGAGCAACAGGGCATTCACAGCCCCCGCGCGCGCGTGTGCACGACCGTGTGTACACGTGTTCGTGCAGCCTAGACACGACACTAAGACACAACACAAACTACAGAAATATGTAAGCGAGACCCAAATCTAATTTCCTATTCAAACAAAACCCCCAAAAATCACACGAAATGCCCATTGGGGCATTTCATCAAACACCTAGTATGATACACTGATACGTGTCCAGAATGGACACGAAAGGACACGAAAATTTGGGGATTCCTATTCCTATAGCTAGGTTAGGCCTAGGGGTCCCTAGACGTGGAATAATAACAGAGTTTCATTGAGTATTAAGGAAGTTACCTATGGTTGCACAATCCTCAAAAAGACCCAATAGAGAATGGTTCTCCAAGCTTCAAAACTCCCTCAAATTGTCCTAAACCTGTGATGTGACTCCACAATCAATAGAGGAACAATATTTAGAGTGCTATGGAGGAAATCTCAATGAAAATGGACCTATATTGAATGATCTATGGAGAAATAAAGTGTAGGCTTACCTTGTCTTGAGGAAAGAATCATAAACTATTGGAAGGAGGCTCAAATCCCCAAAATGATATTATATAGGAAGGGGGGCAAGCTTGGCCGGCCACTAGGTTTAGGTTAGGGTTTCTAGGTGGTATCCTATGGCTAGGAATGAATCAAGGGGTATTGAGTGGTCTAGAACAAAGGGTTATTTCCTAGTCTTAAACAAACTCACTTAAACTTAACTAACTTGACTTAAACCATAATCCTACCCATCTAATTCTCCAAATGGCTAACTAAAATTAGCTATGACCAAACTAGGTTAGGGTTTGAACTAGGTTGGCTAGTCCTATTAGGTTAAGTCACAAAATGACTTGTGAAACCACAAGTCATTTCTCAACCCATTTAATTTCTAATTTCTTAAGTCAATTTCTAATGAATCTAAACCCACTAACTTAAGTCATGCTAGATTAGACTAGAGTCACTTAGCTTAACCAAGTCCAACTAACTAGGGTTAGTTCCTAGGTTTGTCTACAAGGGTCAAGACTAGTCAAAGTCAACCTAATCTAAACAATTCCAAAATAATTCCTAAAAATTCCCATAAATTCAAATAAATTCTAACAAATCAAATAACCCCAAAATGTCTAAATACCTTAATCACATGGCTAGGCTCTAGGGTAGACAGTCTCTAAGGTTCACTAGCAAAACACCTAAAATATCTAGTCATGAATTTAAATAGTTTAAAAATAATTAAAAAAATCACTAAAAATCATAATATGAAATAAATATCATTAAATAATAATTATAATTACAAAATTTCAAAATTATCCTCTTCTGGAAAACTGGGTGTTACAAACAATACCAACTCAATCTATTCCGGACATTCGTGATCTATGATGATCACAACACTTAGCCAACAACTCGGTGTCTCAATATCATAAGCCAACATTCTTAGGGTCTCGAAAGTACTAGCGAGCACATATGAGTCAACTCACTAGTTCTTCTGAACTCATCATCAATTATGTCATGCTCCGCTCCCGTAGGAGCGATCGTCCTCGCTAAGGCGTGATGCCGCACGGGCCTAGGTTGCGCCCGTGCAAGGCCAAGTCCAGAAACGGCCGATTTGAGTTCTAGGCCACAGAGTCGCACAGAGTGTCCCCATTTGCAGCGGAATATAAATGAACACAATTGAAGCGAAACCAAATTCTTTATTGATATTCAACAAGTTTACAAGCGGCGCTAGGCCGATATTACAAGTCGCTCAAGCTCTCTCTCTCTCTGAAACATAAAAGGCGTGCCAAGTGGCTTACAAGATGGAATGATTCATGGCGATGTTCCGATACATTATGTCCCGTATATGGTGCTCCAGCTCCTTGCAACGCTCCAAGGCCCAGAGATAGCTCCGCGCCTTAGCACGTTCGATTGAAGCTCCGCACCCGCCGGCGTCTCCTGCATCCTGCAAGTAGACTGTGGGGTTATCAGTACATTGTTATGCACTGGTGGGGAGGCTAGCTCGCCCATGATCACTATCATTACCGAACACGTTCCATTTACTTGTGTGCATCTCTATCATTCATTGTCTTTCTAATCTTGCCTTAGGGTCATTTATATGGCATATGATATAACCTATCCCGTGTTACCGATTTCAAGTGTCGCATGGAAATACATGCACAACTTACCCATACTTACCGTCCGGCCTTCCCTGTTCAGAGCAAACCAAGTTAGACAACAGTTCATGTGTAATAACATAACGTAGACGCATTCTTTAACTCATTTGTACTCATTATCATTTTGGAGTGGCACATTTCGAGTCATTCAGTAGGCACTTGTTTTGTTAACATAAATTACTTTGATTTCAATGCAAGGACTTGCACGTGGATCGCCACCAGCAAAGCCCACTTAACTCTATATGCATCGGTCGCTGGCACCACAAGCCATCCTGGACTTTCTCCTTGGTATTTTCCTCACCTATCATGCTGTGCGACTGGTACACCCTGATAGTATCTTGAAAATACCCCGCACTTACGTCTCTTGGTGCCCAAGCCCGCACCCAAGCAGCCCGTAAGCCCCTTTTGGATCCGCCTAGGCCGGCATATCCCCCCTTTGATCATGCCGCGGAATCCCCTTTCACGGTCACAGCATACGCCACCCCTCGCTCGTGCCGTTGTCCACGACCATTTCGTATTTATTATCATTTTAACTTAATGGCTGTCTTTGAGCCTTAGGCTAACCCTTAGCCTTCTTACGTTATCGACCAGGTTGGCGTCCGTGCAGCGCGGGTAGCGAGCCCCGATGCACGTGCCCGTCACACCTGTCGCTAATCCTTCTTTCTTTTCTTATCTTTTCAAGTTTCCTTTCCTTTTCTTTCCTTCTTTCACTTGTTCATTAGTTCATCGATTCATTCACGTATTCATTCGTTGATTCACTTATTCGTTTGCTCTTTCATTTATACATTACACGACTCCTCGTATGGGAGTCGCCTTGGCGACCCATCGGTCCCATAGCCTTTCAATGTTGCTATAATCTACACGGTGCGACTATATTGATAGTCTTTCCGTTTCATTGTTGTAACCCATTCATTGTTTGATTGTTTGGACGTATAGGGAGCATCAACGTAGGCTTGTGCCGTAGCACGAGCATGGAGCGCGGGCGAGAGTTCTCGTATTTTCCATGTTACTTTCCATATTCTATACAAGCATACAAGTTGGGATTATTCCCTTAGCTAGGTGCGCTGGGTCATTTATTAGCATGCAAGATGTTATCGCCTAGCGATTCTCGTGTTTGTGTCTGCATTATTATGTGCATAGGCTAAGCAAAGACGGGTTCATCGGAGCCACCCACCTTAGCGATGTTCGCATCGGTCGAGCGATATTCCGAGCGCGCCTTTGAAAGTCTAAGTCTGGATTCATCCTGTCGGGCCAATGTAAGCCTTGCATCGATTCACATCGATACTTCATCGGGACGAAGCAACTCTTCGGGTCGACGGCTCGTTTGAGTCGTTGCACTTGCCGTTTGGAATCGGCGTTCCGCTAGGGCGGAGCGGGTCACTACATAATACACCACTCAAAACAAGTCTCGTCCTCGAGACTTCCTGAGTGCAGGTCATCCTACCATTCCTTAACTCGGACCGTGTACATACCTTAGACAATTTCCTATGCATCGTCGTTCGATGGCATCGAACGACACTCGGTTTCTTTCTAAGTTCCGTGTCGTATATGTTTTGGTCGATTTTTATTGAATAGCTTCTCGTTCATTTTAGACTTGATGTTATCTTTCCAATTCAAGCGTTTCTTCATACTGGTTTCTATTTCTTCGTGTCATGGGACTGGAGTGGTTGCACAGGGCACGCTGGATTTTGCCAAATGCGTGGGTCGTAATTGAGGCAACTCACTTTCGTTTACCTCAATTATCGGGATCACTCGATTCGCTTCTCAAGCGTTTTCGTCTATGAAATCATTATGACTTCTTCTTAGCGGAGTCGACCAAGTCTACGAAATTTCCGTCCGATTCAAGACCAAGAACGACACCATCGTCGAGCATAACTTCCTATCGATGGTTCAATTCGTTGCACCAACTTTTAACTAGCACGATTTTACGTTCACGACACTCGTTCACTCCCCAAGTCGTGCTAGAACTCAGCGTATCACTTGGTTGGATCGTGCACGCATTTCAGGCGTCCCCAAAATACATGCATTCAGCCAAGCCGCAGGATAGTGAGTTTGTCATTCTCACTCGAGTCGCATCGTGCACATACTCAAGCGTTCCTGAGATATATGCATATCAGCCGAGTCTCGTGAGCAGGGTTTCCTACTCTTGATCCACTCTTTCAATCCATGTCAATCCTCAAGCTCAATCCTTTGTTTGCAACTCTTGCAACAGGGGCGTCTCGCCTATCCGCTAGTGTAGTGACCCGCTCCGCCCTAGCGGAACGCCGATTCCAAATAGCGTGTGCAACGACTCAAAACGAGCCGTCGACCCGAAGAATTGCCTCGACCCGATGAAGTAACAATGCAAATCGATGCAAGACTTGCATTGGCCCGTCAAGAAGAATCCAGACTTAGACTTGCAAAGGCGCGCTCGGAGGATCGCTCGGCCGATGCGAACATCGCTAAGGTGGGTGGCTCCGATGAACCCTTCTGTGCTTAGCCTAGACACATAACAATGCGGACACTATCACGAGAATCGCTAGGCGACAACACCATGCATGTTAATAAATGATTCAACGCACCTAGCTGAGGGAATAATCCCATCTTGCATGCTTGTTTAGAACATGGAAAAGAACTCGACAATTATAGAAACGCTCGCACCACGCTCTACGCTCGTGCTACGGCACAAGCTCACGTTCATGTCCCGTATACGTTCAAACAATGAAACAATGAATGGTTTACAACAATGAAACGGGAAGGCTATCAACATAGTCGCTCCGAGTAGAGTTTAGCAACATTGGAAGGCTATGGGACCGATGGGTCGCCAAGGCGACTCCCACACTGGGAGTTGCGTAATACATGAATGAATGAATCAACGAATGAATGAATAAACACATGAATGACTCTATGAACATACGAACAAGTGAAAGAATAACATGAAAAGAAAGAATACATGAAAGATAAGACATGGAAGACGCTAGCGACAGGTATGACGGGCACGTGCAACGGGGCTCGCTACCCGCGCTGTACGGACGCCAACCTGGTCGTTAACGCATTATGGCATGAAAGATAAGACATGGAAGACGCTAGCGACAGGTATGACGGGCACGTGCAACGGGGCTTGCTACCCGCGCTGTACGGACGCCAACCTGGTCGTTAACGCATTATGGCTAAGGGTTAGCCTACGGCTCAGAGATAGCCGCTAAGTAAAAGACAAGATAATACGAAATGGTCGTGGACAAACGGCACGGGCGATGGGGGGGTAAACCGTGGCCGTCGTGTGGAAGGATTCTGCGGCACGGGCGTTGGGGGGGTAAACCGTGGCCGGCCTAGGCAGAATCAATACGGCGCTTACGGGCTGCTTGGGTGCGGGCTTGGGCACCAAGAGACGTAAGTAGGAGGGTATATTCAAGAGACTTAACGGGGTGTACCAGCCATCACCCTACGCTAAGTTGAGAATTGCCACAGGGGAATGTCCTAAATGGCTTGCAAAGCCAGCGACCCGTGCATGTAGATTAAGTGGACTATGCTGGTGGCAATCCACGTGCAAGTTCTTGCATTGAAATCAAAGTAGTCTAAGTTAAATGAACAAGTGTCTCCTGAACATGCCCGAAATATAACACTCTTGAACATGCTTGAAATATAACATCCTGATCATGAACATGCTCGATATGTAACACTCCTGAACATGCTTGAATGAAATATCCGGAACATGCTTGGAATTATAACACTCTAAAAACGTGCCTACGACGTGTTAGAACATGCCCCCGACGTGCTAGAATCTCGAGACATGGACACACACTCGATATTGAATGCGTACATGAATCGTGTTATGTTATTATACATGAATTGTGGTTTAACTTGGTTTACCTTGAACAGGGAAGGCCGGACGGTAAGTATGGGTAAGTCGTACATGTATTTCCATGCGACACTCGAGTTCGGTAACACGAGATAGGCTATGCAATATGCCATGAAATTGATCCTAAGGCAAGATTAGAAAGACAATGAATGATAGAGATGCACAAAAGATTATAGAACGTGTTTGGTAATGATGGCATTGTGGGCGAGCCAGCCTCCCCACCAGTGCATAACAATGTACTGATAATGTAACTCGGCTTCCGAACGGTTCCCAAGTCTTCGCATATCTTTGTCTTGTAGTTCATTACACTGTCTCTTATAGAACTTGTCAATTCACATGGAACTGCTGTTAGTGTTTGTACTTGCTCATTTTCCTGACAGGATACCGTTATGATATATTACAGATGATTCCGATGCGGACTGCTCGACCTATTATGGGCTCGAGTCAGATGGTGTAGCCTTAGATCGTGGCCTTATAGTGGAGCCACTAGATTTTGTACTTCCAGAGTAGTGTAGGTTAGCTAGGTTTGACTGGACTGCGATCCAGCTAGCTTATCAGACTGTAGTTCTATATTCTATTTTGATACTCTGTGATGTATATATCTGGGCTTGTATTGGACTCTGCACTTATTTACTCTTCATCTATCATATGTCTTTCCTCTGAGCTATCTACCTTAGTTTTATTCTGTGATTGAGACTGTATTGATATGTCACCTCCATTCGGAGAGTATATACTGTACAGGTACATTTTAACTGTTAGTCGTAGGTATTTACAGACGTTATATACAGCGTTCTACCGCCGATTCTGCGGCGTAGGCTGGACGTACCCACGTACTCGTGCCCCTCATAAGGGTGCGGGTCGTGACAGATAACCCCACAGTATGCTTGCAGGATAGCAGGAGACGCCGGCGGGTGCGGAGCTTCCGTCGAACGTGTCAAGGCGCGGAGCCAACTCTGGGGCCTTGGAACGTTGCAAGAAGCTGAAGCACCCTATACAGGACATAATGTATCGGAACATCGCCATGTATCCTTCCATGTTGTAAGCCATTTGGCACGTCTTTTATGTTTCAGAGAGAGAGAGCTTGAGCGATTTGTAATATCGGCCTAGCGCCGCTTGTAACTTCTTGAATATCAATAAAGAGTTTGATTTCGTGTTCAACTTGTGTTCATTTACTTTCCGCTGCAAATGGGGACACTCTGTGCGACTCTGTGGCCTAGTAATTAAATCGGCCGTTTCTGGACTTGGCCTTGCACGGGCGCAATCTAGGCCCGTGCGGCATCACGCCTTAGCGAGGACGATCGCTCCTACGGGAGCGGGGTGTGACAGATTGGTATCAGAGCACGGCTTTACGTCCTTGGACTTCATGTCGATTTCTCAGTTTCGAAAGCTCGGTTGGAAGAAAAGAAGTATACGCTCTCTCTCGCTGTGCCTTGGGATGTTCCATACAATAAGTCTAATACTTTCAAAAGCTCGTACAAGTACTCGGTTGCACGGGATCGATAGGCGAAGGCCTTTGTGCCGAACGACGTTAAACATGACTCGATTGAGAACACATGCAAAGTTAACATGTCTCGTACGTGCCTAACTAGTCTTGCGTTGACCCTAGCAACTGAGCGTGCAAAACATGAATATAGTCCATGCGGGATGGTTAAGCGGTACAACTTAGTCCGCGTGTCGCGCACCTCGACTCTTGGGTGCAATCGGGTTGCGAGCGATATCAAGTATCGCTCGATCGAGAACGAAGATACACTTTGAGTGTATATCGATAGGAACGCTATCGAGTTAACGCTTAGGCGTACGCGAATGATTGACTTGGATTTTGAGGACTCGTGTGAACGACTTAGTACGTCGAGATGACGTAAGCGAGTACGCTAGAGATTCGTCGAACGAATCTGAAGGATATCTTAGTGCATGGCGCGAACGTGATTGAGGATTAGACCGTATGGCTTGAGCCCGAGTGGTGTATGTGATAGGTTCGAAGAAGAAAAAGAATGTGATTGAGGACTAGTCGAGTGGCTCGAACCCTGAGTGGTGTATGGACGTTATAGAAATTGTTCGAGCGAGACTAAAGGAATTACGGATAGAACAAGTATGTCGGCGAAGCGATGCGGTCGCGCAAAGCTTTAGAACGTGTCACGCTTAGTTGATCGTGACTTCGTGTGTCCCGAACGAGATGTCGCTGGACAACTTGTGAATGGGTAACGCATGTTAGAAAATGACTCGGAACGATGAATGGAAATAAATGGTCTTGATCGAAGAAACTTAGAGGATCGCACGTACGATTTCGGATTGATACAAATGAAATGTGACTTGAATTTTGAACAACGATCTTGAAACGAGCTCGAGGAATAGCAGATGAACTTGATCTTGAATATAAAATGAAATGGTGGAATATCCAACTCGGACAACGGCATCGTCGCATGACTCGAAATTGGTTGCAAAGGAAGATCGTCAGGTTACGCATATCGTCGATGGTATTGAGGCGTATCAAAGATCGATATGCGATAACTCGGGGGTACTCTGACTCGGCGAATGACGAACGTGCAAATGTCATTGTTCCGTTGGATGCTATACTCGGGGTATTAAAACGTGTCAAGGAAAATATAGACGTGACTCGAGGATTTCTGGTTGAATGAATGACGGTCGGACTGTCGAATTGAAATCTTGACTTGGATGAAATGAAATGCTTGGATTTACTTCGACGATAACCCCAACGTCGACATTCTTGTCTTATGCGAGCGCAACTCCAGCCTCGCACATGCGTCGCGCCGATTAGGGCGATCACTCCGCGTGAGCGCTGGTATGGTGATTCATCCAGCGGGGGTGATCAAACTTGCACGGCATGGCAATACGATTGCTTCGACTTGTGGTTTGACGCGAAGATGACTTGAAAATGATTCGGTGTGCTTGAATGATTAAGTTTGAGGATTGAGTAGGTCCAATCCGCGTATCGAGAATGAATCAGTCTAGACGTAAGCAAGAGTTACGCCCCGATGAGAATGATTATTCCGCGAGAGCGTTGCATGGTGATGCATGAACCACCGTGGATAATCGGACTCGCGTGAGATTGGGGCGCAACATATTGTCAAAGCTAGATGAACTCGTGATCGAATACATGAATTGGAAAGAATGGATATGTGAAGTATGTGATCAGAATAAATTCGGATATACGCGGCGAATGCCTTGACGAGAATAGGTGATCGTGCTCGATGTTTAGAAATCTGAGTGACGCGAGCTTGGGTAGAAAATCCCGTACTATCGACTTTGGTTTGACCCTAGGATTGGGGTCAGTGTTGGCATTATTGTTGGGGAACTATGATTCCAATCCTGACATTGACTTAGCCTCGAAAAGATGGCCTAGCGGTTAGGCGAGACGCCCCTGTTTCATGTGTTAGCAATCAAAAGATTGATCTTGAGGATTGGCATGGATGGATAGCATGAACCACGAATGTAGGAAACCCCACTCACGAGACTCGGCTGACATGCATATACTTCAGGGACGCCTGGGTATGTGCACGATGCGACTCGAGTGAGAATGACAAATTCTCTATCATGCGGCTAGGCTGAATGCAGGTATTTTGGGGACGCCTGAAATACGTGCACGATCCGGCCAAGTGATACGATGAGTTCTAGCACGACTTGGGGAGTAAACAAGTGTCGTGAGCGTGAAATCGTGCTAGTAAAAGTTGGTACAACGAATTGAACCATTGATAGGAAGTTATGCTCGACGATAGTGCAATACTTGGTCTTGAATTGGATGAAAATTTCCTAGACTTGGTCGACCCCGTTAAGTAGAAATCATACTGATTTCGTGGACACGAACGCTTGAAAAGCGAATCGGGCCATCTCGATGACCGAGATAAACGAAAGTGAATTTGCCTAAGCCTGCGACCCTCGCAATTTGATGACTTACAACGTGCCTCGTGCAGCCATTCCAGTTCCATGACATGTCGAAATGGCAACCAAGACGAAGAAATACTCGAATTGAATAAGTACAATCAACTCTAAAATGAATGAAAGGCTATTCGATAAAATCGACCCAACGCGTGCGACACGGGACTTAGAAAGACATCAAATATGGTTCGATGCCGTCGAACGATAGGGCCGCTCGATGAAATTGTCTAAGAAACACGAAAACACGAGTTAAGAAATGGTAGGATGACCTGCACTCAGAAAGTCTCGAGGACGAGACTTATTTTGAGTGGTGTATTATGTAGTGACCCGCTCCGCCCTAGCGGAACGCCGATTCCAAATGGCGTGTGCAACGACTCAAAACGAGCCGTCGACCCGAAGAATTGCCTCGACCCGATGAAGTAACAATGCAAATCGATGCAAGACTTGCATTGGCCCGTCAAGAAGAATCCAGACTTAGACTTGCAAAGGCGCGCTCGGAGGATCGCTCGGCCGATGCGAACATCGCTAAGGTGGGTGGCTCCGATGAACTCGTCTGTGCTTAGCCTAGACACATAACAATGCGGACACTATCACGAGAATCGCTAGGCGACAACACCATGCATGTTAATAAATGATTCAACGCACCTAGCTGAGGGAATAATCCCATCTTGCATGCTTGTTTAGAACATGGAAAAGAACTCGGCAATTATAGAAACGCTCGCACCACGCTCTACGCTCGTGCTACGGCACAAGCTCACGTTCATGTCCCGTATACGTTCAAACAATGAAACAATGAATGGTTTACAACAATGAAACGGGAAGGCTATCAACATAGTCGCTCCGAGTAGAGTTTAGCAACATTGGAAGGCTATGGGACCGATGGGTCGCCAAGGCGACTCCCACACTGGGAGTTGCGTAATGCATGAATGAATGAATCAACGAATGAATGAATAAACACATGAATGACTCTATGAACATACGAACAAGTGAAAGAATAACATGAAAAGAAAGAATACATGAAAGATAAGACATGGAAGACGCTAGCGACAGGTATGACGGGCACGTGCAACGGGACTCGCTACCCGCGCTGTACGGACGCCAACCTGGTCGTTAACGCATTATGGCATGAAAGATAAGACATGGAAGACGCTAGCGACAGGTATGACGGGCACGTGCAACGGGACTTGCTACCCGCGCTGTACGGACGCCAACCTGGTCGTTAACGCATTATGGCTAAGGGTTAGCCTACGGCTCAGAGATAGCCGCTAAGTAAAAGACAAGATAATACGAAATGGTCGTGGACAAACGGCACGGGCGATGGGGGGGTAAACCGTGGCCGTCGTGTGGAAGGATTCTGCGGCACGGGCGTTGGAGGGGTAAACCGTGGCCGGCCTAGGCAGAATCAATACGGCGCTTACGGGCTGCTTGGGTGCGGGCTTGGGCACCAAGAGACGTAAGTAGGAGGGTATATTCAAGAGACTTAACGGGGTGTACCAGCCATCACCCTACGCTAAGTTGAGAATTGCCACAGGGGAATGTCCTAAATGGCTTGCAAAGCCAGCGACCCGTGCATGTAGATTAAGTGGACTATGCTGGTGGCAATCCACGTGCAAGTTCTTGCATTGAAATCAAAGTAGTCTAAGTTAAATGAACAAGTGTCTCCTGAACATGCCCGAAATATAACACTCTTGAACATGCTTGAAATATAACATCCTGATCATGAACATGCTCGATATGTAACACTCCTGAACATGCTTGAATGAAATATCCGGAACATGCTTGGAATTATAACACTCTAAAAACGTGCCTACGACGTGTTAGAACATGCCCCCGACGTGCTAGAATCTCGAGACATGGACACACACTCGATATTGAATGCGTACATGAATCGTGTTATGTTATTATACATGAATTGTGGTTTAACTTGGTTTACCTTGAACAGGGAAGGCCGGACGGTAAGTATGGGTAAGTCGTACATGTATTTCCATGCGACACTCGAGTTCGGTAACACGAGATAGGCTATGCAATATGCCATGAAATTGATCCTAAGGCAAGATTAGAAAGACAATGAATGATAGAGATGCACAAAAGATTATAGAACGTGTTTGGTAATGATGGCATTGTGGGCGAGCCAGCCTCCCCACCAGTGCATAACAATGTACTGATAACCCCACAGTATGCTTGCAGGATAGCAGGAGACGCCGGCGGGTGCGGAGCTTCCGTCGAACGTGTCAAGGCGCGGAGCCAACTCTGGGGCCTTGGAACGTTGCAAGAAGCTGAAGCACCCTATACAGGACATAATGTATCGGAACATCGCCATGTATCCTTCCATGTTGTAAGCCATTTGGCACGTCTTTTATGTTTCAGAGAGAGAGAGCTTGAGCGATTTGTAATATCGGCCTAGCGCCGCTTGTAACTTCTTGAATATCAATAAAGAGTTTGATTTCGTATTCAACTTGTGTTCATTTACTTTCCGCTGCAAATGGGGACACTCTGTGCGACTCTGTGGCCTAGTAATTAAATCGGCCGTTTCTGGACTTGGCCTTGCACGGGCGCAATCTAGGCCCGTGCGGCATCACGCCTTAGCGAGGACGATCGCTCCTACGGGAGCGGGGCGTGACAGCTAGGCCAATTCTCAAGGCTAAGTCAATGTCAGGATTGGAATCATAGTTCCCCAACAATAATGCCAACACTGACCCCAATCCTAGGGTCAAACCAAAGTCGGTGGTGCGGGATTTTTCTACCCAAGCTCGTGTCACTCAGATTCCTAAACATCGAGCACGATCACTTAGTTCGCATAGATGCATTCGTTTTGTAACATCCAAATCTGTTCAATCACCAATTCTAAACCAATTCATGTATTCGATCACGAGGTCATCCAGCTCGACAATACGTTCTGCCACAATCTCACGCGAGTCCGATTATCCACGGCGGTTCATGAATCACCATGCAACGCTCCCGCGGAATAATTATTCTCATCGGGGCGTAACTCTTGTTTGAGTTTAGACTAACTCATTCTCGATACGCAGATTGGACCTACTCAATCCTCAAGTTCAACTCTTCAAACACACAACTCATCCTCAAGTCTCCTTCGTGTCAAACCATAAGTCGAAGCATACGAGTTGCCACGCCAGGCGAGTACCGATCACTCCCGCTGTATGAATCACCATACCAACGCTCACGCGGAGTGATAGTCCTAGTCGGCGCGACGCATGTGCGAGGCTGGGGTTGCGCTCGCATAAGGCAAGAACGTCTACGTTGTGGTTGACAACGAAGTAAATCCAAGCACTCCGTTTTCATCCAAGCCAAGTCTATATTTGATAGTCCGACCGTCATTCATCCTCGAGCCAAGTTTATCTTTTCCTCGACACATCCTTAACGACCCAAGTATAGCATCCAACGGAACAATGACATTTGCATGATCGTCATTCGCCGAGTCGGAGTGCTCCCGAGTTATCGCATATCGATCTTCGATACGCCTCAATACCATCGACGATATGCGTAACCTGACGATCTTCCTTTGCAACCGATTTTCGAGTCATGCATTGATGCTATTGTCCGAGTTGGATATTCCACAATTTCCTCGATATTCAAGATCAAGTTCGACCGCTATCTCTCCAGCTAGGGTCAAGATCGTTGTTCAAACTCAAGTCGCGATTCATTTGAATCAATCCGAGATCGTACGCGCAATCCTCTAAGTTTCCTCGATCAAGACCATTCATTTACCTCTGTCGTTCCGAGTCGTTTCTAACTCACGTTGTCTAATGACAAGTTGTCCGAGCGACATCTCGCTCGGGACAATCGAAGTCACAACCAACTAAGTGTGACGCGTTCTAAGGTTTTGCGCGACCGCATCGCCTCGCCGACATACTCGTAATCCTCGATTTCGCTCGAACTATTTCCAAGACGTCCATACACCACTCGGATTCGAGCCATCTGATCTAGTCCTCAATCACATTCTTTTTCTTCTCCGAACCTATCACATACACCACTCGGGTTCAAGCCATACGGTCTAATCCTCAATCACGTTTGCGCCACGCGCTAAGACGTCTTATCGATTCGTTCAACGGATCGCTAGCGTAGTCGTTCGCGCCGTTGCGACGCATTAAGTCGTTCGCAATAATCCTCAAGGTCCAAATCGATCCTTCGAGTGCGCCTAAGCGTTAACTCGATAACGTTCCTATCGATACACACTCAAAGTGTATCTCCGTTCTCGATCGAGCGATACGTTGATATCGTTCGCAACCCGATGGCACCCAAGAGTCGAGGTGCACGACACGCAGACTAAGTTGTACCGCTTAACCATCCCGTTCGGACCACATTCAAGTTTGCACGCTCACTTATTCTCGTTTGCAACTCGTTTGCACCAAAGGGTCTAGGTGCGCGATACTCCGCACAACTTAGCCAAAAGGCTGCGTACAAAACCATCCCGTTCGAATAATACTCCGGTCTCGTGTACCCGTTTGCTATCGTCAACGTAAGCCTATTCAAGCATGCCACGCATTTGCTAACTCTTAGCATTTAGTTTTCGTCTGACTCGAGTCCGTCGTGGTTCGGCACAAAGGCCATCGCCTATCGGTCTCGTGCAACCGAGTACTCGTACGAGCTTTCGCAATATTAGACTTATTGTATGGAACATCCCAATGCACAACGAGAGAGAGCATACACTTCTTTTGTTTCCAACGCGAGCTTTCAAAACTGAGATAATCGAAATGAAGTCCAAGGACGTAAAGCCGTGCTCTGATACCAATCAGTCATGCCCCGCTCCCGTAGGAGCGATCGTCCTCGCTAAGGCGTAATGCCGCACGGGCCTAGGTTGCGCCCGTGCAAGGCCAAGTCCAGAAACGGCCGATTTGAGTTCTAGGCCACAGAGTCGCACAGAGTGTCCCCATTTGCAGCGGAATATAAATGAACACAATTGAAGCGAAACCAAATTCTTTATTGATATTCAACAAGTTTACAAGCGGCGCTAGGCCGATATTACAAGTCGCTCAAGCTCTCTCTCTCTTTGAAACATAAAAGGCGTGCCAAGTGGCTTACAAGATGGAATGATTCATGGCGATGTTCCGATACATTATGTCCCGTATATGGTGCTCCAGCTCCTTGCAACGCTCCAAGGCCCAGAGATAGCTCCGCGCCTTAGCACGTTCGATTGAAGCTCCGCACCCGCCGGCGTCTCCTGCATCCTGCAAGTAGACTGTGGGGTTATCAGTACATTGTTATGCACTGGTGGGGAGGCTAGCTCGCCCATGATCACTATCATTATCGAACACGTTCCATTTACTTGTGTGCATCTCTATCATTCATTGTCTTTCTAATCTTGCCTTAGGGTCATTTACATGGCATATGATATAACCTATCCCGTGTTACCGATTTCAAGTGTCGCATGGAAATACATGCACAACTTACCCATACTTACCGTCCGGCCTTCCCTGTTCAGAGCAAACCAAGTTAGAAAACAGTTCATGTGTAATAACATAACGTAGACGCATTCTTTAACTCATTTGTACTCATTATCATTTTGGAGTGGCACATTTCGAGTCATTCAGTAGGCACTTGTTTTGTTAACATAAATTACTTTGATTTCAATGCAAGGACTTGCACGTGGATCGCCACCAGCAAAGCCCACTTAACTCTATATGCATCGGTCGCTGACACCACAAGCCATCCTGGACTTTCTCCTTGGTATTTTCCTCACCTATCATGCTGTGCGACTGGTACACCCTGATAGTATCTTGAAAATACCCCGCACTTACGTCTCTTGGTGCCCAAGCCCGCACCCAAGCAGCCCGTAAGCCCCTTTTGGATCCGCCTAGGCCGGCATATCCCCCCTTTGATCATGCCGCGGAATCCCCTTTCACGGTCACAGCATACGCCACCCCTCGCTCGTGCCGTTGTCCACGACCATTTCGTATTTATTATCATTTTAACTTAATGGCTGTCTTTGAGCCTTAGGCTAACCCTTAGCCTTCTTACGTTATCGACCAGGTTGGCGTCCGTGCAGCGCGGGTAGCGAGCCCCGATGCACGTGCCCGTCACACCTGTCGCTAATCCTTCTTTCTTTTCTTATCTTTTCAAGTTTCCTTTCCTTTTCTTTCCTTCTTTCACTTGTTCATTAGTTCATCGATTCATTCACGTATTCATTTGTTGATTCACTTATTCGTTTGCTCTTTCATTTATACATTACACGACTCCTCGTATGGGAGTCGCCTTGGCGACCCATCGGTCCTATAGCCTTTCAATGTTGCTATAATCTACACGGTGCGACTATATTGATAGTCTTTCCGTTTCATTGTTGTAACCCATTCATTGTTTGATTGTTTGGACGTATAGGGAGCATCAACGTAGGCTTGTGCCGTAGCACGAGCATGGAGCGCGGGCGAGAGTTCTCGTATTTTCCATGTTACTTTCCATATTCTATACAAGCATACAAGTTGGGATTATTCCCTTAGCTAGGTGCGTTGGGTCATTTATTAGCATGCAAGATGTTATCGCCTAGCGATTCTCGTGTTTGTGTCCGCATTATTATGTGCATAGGCTAAGCAAAGACGGGTTCATCGGAGCCACCCACCTTAGCGATGTTCGCATCGGTCGAGCGATATTCCGAGCGCGCCTTTGAAAGTCTAAGTCTGGATTCATCCTGTCGGGCCAATGTAAGCCTTGCATCGATTCACATCGATACTTCATCGGGACGAAGCAACTCTTCGGGTCGACGGCTCGTTTGAGTCGTTGCACTTGCCGTTTGGAATCGGCGTTCCGCTAGGGCGGAGCGGGTCACTACAAATTATTCATTCCCAAATCTTTCTCCATCACATAAAATTCTCAACTTGTTACAGCATACCCAGCCACTTTTCTATATTCCCACATTTCCAACAGTATTCACAATATAGCATAATATGGTATCGAGTCATTGTTGGGTTATTTGTGTCCAAACCAACAATAATCATTCATTCAGGGGCATCACAATGTATATAGAATTATTGTATGGAACATCCAGTGAGCAGCCAAGAGGGTCAATGATCTTTCAGACATGAACAACATAGGATGATTACAGAACAACAACAACATAATCGCGGAATCAATCTTTAATTTAATTGCGGAAGCAACGTTGAGTGATCGCGGAAGCAACTTTGGTTAATCGTCGATGCAACTTTGATTTGAAACGAATCAAAGAAGAGACCAAGGACGTAAAGCCGTGCTTTGATACCAATTTGTCACACCCCGATTCATAAAGTCATTTATTCACATATTTTATCTCTTGGAATCGATCGTCCTCGCTTGGGCGTGATGTCGTACAAGTCTGGTATTGCACTTGTACAAGACAAAGATGGTACATAATCGATTATCTTCAAATAGGGACACATTGCAGCAGCAGAAACAGATAAATTGAAGTTAATAAGGACAATCTCTCTCATTGAATAGAAATAGTTCACTTCTTTATAGCAGCGGAGATAAAAAGATAACTTGAAGTCACACATAGATATATAGAACTTTATTCTCTTTATTGATAATTGAAGAAGAGTACAAGACTTGTATTGAAGTACAATGTTTACAGCACATCTCACTTTACATTGAAAGCCAACTGAACAATTCTATACAACTTACATTTGATATTTGGATACAATGAATTATAACTCGATATACCGACTTGGCTTACAATCTCACTGATACAACTGATTACAATGTTCCATACATTATGCCCTTTATAAATAGAAGACATCATCTTGTGCAAGGAGAGCTTCTGTATGCCCAACAAATCTTTGATGCCGCGGGACCAATCAAGCCAATCTTCGTGTGTAGAACATTCCAAGCACGAGCACCTGCCCATAAAACGTGGGTCAGCACATCATCTACGTACTGGCGAGCAGAATCCAACCCACTCGTATAAACCAACATTAAAGTGATCATTTAAGCAAGCATTTATTAGAGTGATCTTTCTACTTGGGACCTAACATCAGTTTACAGTTCATGGGCAGTAATCATGGTGGAGCATGTAAACATATTTTTAGCAATATTCATGTGGACATATCATTATAGCATTCTTGGTGTTATCATACAAAGGCGTCATTGAGGCATCGTTAACATTAACATCTTAAACATGTTATGACAATTCTCATTTCAAGCATCACTTAGCATGGATGTTATGTTTGAGCACTATTTATAGCAAGGCATCTTTCTAGCATAATGAATTGAACATGTTAAGCAGGCAAGTTAAACCAACTTATACAATATCACAATTATGTGATTTCTTACCGATAGTCGACTTCTCGTACCTGCATCAAATACAGGTTATCTGATATACTTACTCTGCCTGCACAAAACATTCATTAGCATGCATTCTGACTACATGGTCACTTGTGTTGTTAAACCATATGGACACTTCTCATTTTATTTCATTTTAAGATAATGCGGTCAGCATAGTAGGTGGCGAGCCTCTATGCCACCCCGCCTTATTCGTGCTCCCAAAGCACTCATCATTATTTCCTCCTAGGCCGAATCGGTCCCCAGGGCCCTAGGAACCGTTCGAGGAAATTATTACTCAAACCTTGTATACAAGTTGTCCATGACCATACGAATGCGTGTCCGACTCGATTGTGAACAAAATCGTATGGTAAAACATATTAAGGAAAGTAAAGGCAACAGTGCATCATTAGTCATATTTAATGACTTATTCATTTCATCATTAGCATCATTTCATTTGGTGATCTCAACGATCCCAGCTTTATTATTTCTCATTCATTGCTTTATTGCAACGTATCTCATATCATTCCTTTCTTAAGAGGAACGTAACATTCATTCATTTATAGGGATATTTATTCATTCATTCATTTATTATAAGGGACATGCCGCATTTCATATTCTTGCAACAGATATACAGAGAGTACATGATTCTAGTGTCTCATTCAGTTCATTGGGTCGATAGCATAGCCAGTTCATTTCTTATTCTATCATTCACAAGGCATCTCATTATTCAAGTGTTTTGCCGTTTCAGCAGCATTAAACATAAGGAACAATGTTATCAATTTAATCTCAGGCATCGAATCACATTAGCAGTTCAATGTGTTGTACATTTCAATAATTCTCAGCATAAGCATATCTATTATTTAGCAACTAATATATGGGATATTTAGGGACAGTTTATAGCATTTCAATACTTCATTTATTAAGCATGAAGGAGTAAGGAGGAGGAAGGACAGTTCCACTCACTTGCAATAAAGGGTCTTCCTGTTCCGATCACACACAATTCCACTATGCGTAGCTCTACCAGCGAGCCACGTTCCAATACCCATTCCATCTAGCCAGCTAAGTGAGACTGCATCAGTCTCAATTCTTTCCATTCCCAACATGAGTCACGGTCCAATATTCTGATCCCATCCAATAAGTCAACCAAATACCTCGTGCAGAGCGGGGCATTACAATGACAGCCAGGGTATTCCCCCCCCTCGCCCGTCCCATTTATTCACGACCATTTCGTATTGACTTGTCATTTAAAATAACGGCTGTCTTGAGCCATAATGCGTTATCGATCAGGTTGGCGTCCATGCAGCACGGGTAGCGAGCCCCGTTATACGTGTCCGTTATACCTGTCGCTAACCATTCTTTTCTTTCTTATCTTTTATTCACTCTTTCATGTCTTTTGTTCACTTGTTCGTTCATTCATTCATTCTTCACGTATTCATGTCATTCACTTATTCGTTCTTTTATTCATTCATTATGCAACTCCCCGTGCGGGAGTCGCCTTGGCGACCCATCGATCCCGAAGTCTTCCAATGTTGCTATACTCTACTCGGAATGACTATGTCGATAGTCTCCCGTTTCTTTGTTGTAAACTGTTTATTGTTTATTATTGATCGCATAGGAAACTTGTTTGTAAGCTTGTGCCTTAGCACGAGCGTAGAGTGCGGTACGAGAGTTTCTATATTTGCCGAGTTCTTTTCCATGTTCTAAACAAGCATACAAGATGGGATTATTCCCTTAGCTAGGTACGTTGAGTCATTCATTTATTAGCATGCACGGTGTTGACGCCTAGCGATTCTCGTGATAGTGTCCATATTGTTAAGTGTCTAGGCTAAGCAAAGACGGGTTCATCGGAGCCATCCACCTTAGCGATGTTCGCATCGGCCGAGCGATACTCTGAGCACGCCTTTGAAAGTCTAAGTCTGGATTCATCTTGATGGGCCAATGTAAGCCTTGCATCGATTTTTCATCAGGTCGATGCCAACTCTTCGGGTCGACGGCTCATTTGAGTCGTTACACTTGCCGTTTGAATCGGCATTCCGCTAGGGCGGAGCAGGTCATTACATTTCCCATGCGAGAACTTCCCTACGAGTGTCCACTTGAACGTACGACCCGTAGAGTTCGTCCGCCTCGTCGAAAGCAATAGCCGGGAGACCCTGAAAAAGATGAGGTTTACGGTGGTAGATCTTTGGCGCCCGGTGGATCTCCATGCCTCGACGCATCCAAGCGAGCCCCGCACCACGAGCTTCTACCTGCGCCTACACATGAAAACTATATAGGTGTCAGTACTCAACTGTACTGGTGGAGTGAGCTCTTCGCCCACCCATACAAAACCAACACGTTCATTTTCATTTTTGTAACATAAACCCTTTACGATTGTCTTTCTACTCTTACCTTAGGATCAGTTTTAGGACGTAGACTCTCGACCTATTTAGTGCCTCTAGACCTTTCTCGTGCTTGCATCGTCAATACACCGACTCATACTTGTCTTTCGTGCCATATTCTGGGACGTAATGACTCGGTCGTGCCATAAACTCGATTCATGCTTCAATATTTCTGAGGCAGTGCCTCCTCGCTAAGTCTTATCTATATTTGTGTTATGATAAAACGGCCATGCCTCACATTACGAGGTCGTACCTCGCAGCTTAACCTGACTTAACCAAACTTATCCTACGGCCCTTTCCAGACTTAAACTCGAAACGTCTAATCCAACTTGTGGAACCGGTGTTGAAAACTCAAGCACGATGCCGTATCTTGTGTCGAAGCACGTATCTTTACGCATAGCCAAATCTTAGGCTTCATAATACTTTGGGTGCAAATCGAGCACACAGTTCATAACTCTAGTCACACCGTGCTTACACTTCCTTTGTTAAGACCGACACCGTGCATGCGGATTTGCCACATAGCACGCCAATTATCTATATGAAAGGCCACTGGCACGACAAGCCATCGTGGACATAGCTCGGGTAGCGGCGGGTCCTTCAACGCAGGTAGCGAGCCCCGTTGAAAGCCCCCGACTACCCACGAAATACGTGCGCTGCTATAACGTCTACCTCCTAGGACGACTGGGCCCGGTGCCCCGGCGTATAACCAGTCTAGGCAGAAATTCTTGTCGACAAGTTGTCCAATGACCATGCACCTACGAGACATCTAGACTCACGTAAATGCATGGCCTAATTTGTTGGTACGACTGGAACTATACTTAGCAACTCGTGCTCTGAACCACACTTTGCATAACGTGCATCGGGACCACGAGACTTCCAACCGAGGGACCGCCTCATACTTCTTAACGTGCATAGGAACACGGGACTCCCAACCGAGGGACCGTCTTATACCTCTTAACGTGCATAGGAAAGCAAGACTTCCAACCGAGGGACCGTCTCATACTTCTTAACGTGCATAGGAACGCGAGACTCCCAACCGAGGGACCGTCTCATACTTCTTAACGTGCATAGGAACGTGAGACTCCCAACCGAAGGACCACCTCATACTCTATGTGACGAACCTTAAGACCGTGGGAACAAATGGCTATATGCAGCCGTAGAACCGTGGGACCGAGCATGCACTCAACTTGAACAACCAAGATCTTTGGGTACCTAAACTGCCATAAGCCGTGCGATAATACTTAGCTCGTGGGACGTTTAAGGCTACGTCGAGCTTTACTTCGAGGAAACGCGCATGCTTTATCGAGCATTTACGCGGGCGATACTTATGATTTAGGCTAATTCAAGTGTTGGGGCAAAACGATGGAACCGTGCATGCTTTATCAAGCATTCATGCGGGCGACGCCTATGACTTAAGCTAACCCAAGTGTTGTGGCAACTTGACCAACTTTCTTCTCCCAAGCCACGGGACGAAGGATCGAGTGTCATTTTAAAGTACACTGAGCCGACTTCTAAGCAGACCATGGGACCATTTTCTATGTTCTAAGACATTATGATCCGTCGGGATTATTCCCTTAGCTATGTCCGTTCGTAGCTTTTATATTAGCCTACTTGTGCAAGTTAAAAATATACGAGTTATTAAGTGAAGGCTAAGATGAGGCAAGTTCACCGAAACTACCCCACCTGAGCAATGTCTTCGAGTCGCCGTTGTAAGGCTAAGTCGGCGTTTCGATTCCTCCGATTGACTGAGCGGGATGGGGTACTACATCATACACCATTCAGAAAAAGTTTCGTCCTCGAAACTTACTGAGTACACTTATCGGCTTATAACTTGATTCAACATCCTACGTTTCTCGCACACACTACTCCTATGCATTCCCTCAATCCGAGCCACGCTCGTACTTATCGATAACCTAGTCGTTAGGCACACCAACCGATCAACCAACATTTAAACTCGTCTCAATTCAATGATCGCATTACCATCAACATTTCTTCGAAACTCACGATCTCAAAATCCTTGACACTTTTCCGTTCCTCAAGTCTCACTTGATTCAACGTATCACTTAGTTGGATCGTGCACATATTCTAGGCGTCTCCAAAATACATACGTTTCATCCAAGCCTCGTGATAGAGAATCCGCCAAAAACCACTCGAGTCGGATCGTGCACATATTCAAGCGTCCTTGATATACATGCATGTCAATCGAGACTCGTGAGTGGTGTCTCCACAATTCCTATCGCTTCGCATTGGAATGTCTGCCTAACCGCTAGGCTATGTCTTTTCGTCAGTACTGGAATCATAGTCCCCAAACAACGATATCAACACTGACCCCATTCTAAGGTCAAACCAAGTTGATAGTACGGGATTTTCTACCCAAGCTCGCATCACTCCGATTTCTAAACATCGAGTATCGATTCCCTACACACATCCCAACGTTCGTCGCAAGGGGTCCGAGTCGTTCAGCAAAACCATCCTACGATAACTCACATTCAACCAATTCCATGACATATCAATATCACTCGTTCATCAGGCCATTTTGTATAGTCTATCTCTTCGAACATGCTCGATATAACCATCTATCAATCTTTCCAAGTCAAGTATGCCACGATACATTTCAACGCCAAACCATAATTCACCTTTCATATTCCAAAGTCATTCATCCCAATTCACGTAATCGATCACAAGGTCGTCCGACTTAACAATATGTTGCGTCCCGATCTCACGAGAGTTAGATTATCCATGGTAGGCAGGAATCACCATGCACGCTCCCGCGAGATAATCATTCTCATCGGGACGTAACTTTGTGTTCGAGTTTAGACTAATTCATTCTCGATGCACGGATCGGACCTACTCAATTCTCAAGTTTCATTCAATCATTAATCACAAGTCATAACATCCTAGAGTTCTCCTTCGCATCATACCAACAAGCCGAAACAATCAAAGTTGCCGCATCCTAATTTTTCGAGTTCGATCATTCCCGCAACATGAATCACCATGTCAGCGCTCATGTGAAACGATCGCCCCAAATCTGATGCAACGCATGTGCGAGACTAGAGTTGAGCTCGTGCAAGACAAGATCGTTGACGTTGTGGTTCTCCGCGTAACCATCAAGACACGATCACTTTCATCCAACATTCGTCTCAATCAAAATCCTAAGTATTGCATCCATCAGAACGATAACACTTGTACGATCGTCATTCACCGTGTCAGAGTACCCCCGAGTTATCGCATATCGATCTTTGATACGTCTCAATACCATCGATGATATACGTAACCTGATGATCTTTCTTTGCCACGAATTTTGAGTCATGCGAATGATGCTATCGTCTGACTGGATAATCTCCTCGACATTCAATTTCAAGTTCGATTATTATCCCTCGAATCATTCACAACATTAATTTCTTCAACCCAAACACGTATCGTTTATTCGTCTATCTTAAGTCATCGACTAACGTATTTCCTTAATTTGTATTATTCCTTGCTAACTCAAACCATCGAGCAACATCGATTTCAATCCTCAGAGTCGTTTGCGTAACTTCAAAGTCAAACCTTTCATGCACGCTATCTTTCCGTCGTGCTAACTTTTCGTATACGATCCGTATCAATTTCTTCAATCAAGTCATCCATTTATTTTATCGTTTATGTAAGTCCCCTGGATTTTCGGGATTTTTTTGAATTTTCTAAATAATTTATTCTCGATAAATTATTTAGATTTAATTAATTTTGATTTAATGCTCTTTACCGTGACTTGGATTTCTAGAGCATCAGGGATGCCAGTCTCTGGAAACTTCATTCTTGGAGTTTGTAGTAGACGAGATTGTCTTCATGTTGATATATCGTGTCCCATTCGAACTTGTTCCCTTGTGCTCCATTTGATTCGCGCAACTTCGGGTCAATTTAGACCAATTTATCGTCTGCCGTAATTTGTGATTTAATTTCCAACTTAATTTTCGGGCCCGACATCGGTCCAATCCAGTCGACCCAGTATATGACCCTGGCCTGTTTTGAGCCTACTATGCACGTGCCACTTGCGCGCTATCAAATTGATCTCTCTTGTGCCCCCAATTCATCCATAAATTAATTGATTTAAATTTATTATTTTTAATTAAATATTGGCTTCGACTTTGTCCAAACTTGGCCCAACGTCCGACCCAGTGTGGTGTGACCCCCTTCATGTCTGCCCCTGTACCCCACTGGTATTTTTCTATTTTGTTCCCCACTCAAAAATATCCTCCTCTTTACAAATATCTATTTCTCTCTCTCAATTTCAAATATATATATATATATATATATATATATATATATATATATATATATATATTTATATCTCCCTCTCTCTTCAATTAATACCACTCTCTCTCTCTCTCTCTCTCTCTCCCCCCCCATGTACAGCCGAATGGCAGCCCCCCCACCTCTCTCTCTTTAATATCTCTCTTCCTCTCACTCTCTTTATTCTCACCTCTCTCTCATTTATATATATACATATATATATACACACACCCATGTATACACTCACCCCTCACCCTCCCCTATCCTCACCAGTACCCCCTCACCCTCTCTCATCTCTCACCGACATGAGAACACCCCCCCCTACGAAGACTTCCTCTACTTCTCCTTCTTCTTCTTCATCTTCATTTCTATTTTTTTCTTCTTCTTCTTCTTCATACACACTCCCACCATCATCTTCATCACCAACATCACCATTACCATCATCTTCATCACCAACATCACCATTACCATCATCATCAACCCTCACCACCACGACCACCACACTCCACCGCCGCCGTCGACCCCGCCAGGAAGTCGCCCCGCTGTGCGCCACCAAGTGGCCGGCGACCACCCCGCGCAGCAGCCGCGCAGCGCATGCGGCAACAGCTGCTACAGCAGCAGCGCGCGCCGCCGCGAGCTCCGCCGCGCGCTCCGCCGCCGGCGAGCCCCTCCCCCGGCCGTGCGCGACCCCGGCGAACTCTCCCGGGCCAGCGCCTCCTTCTCCGGCGCGATTCATGGGCTATTCGTGCGTTTTGAACGGAATCCCGTCGACGCGCGCGCGGGAAAGTTTCAGAAATGGTATTTCGGGACAGCGACTTCGCACGCATTTTCTGGGAGATCCGACCGTTGGATCGGCGAACTCCTTGCTCCGTCTCAATCTCGGTATATCCACCTTCATCCCTATCAATTTTCGTCCGTTAATTTTATCGTTTGATACATCAAAACCGGCCACCAAGTTGACGTTTTAATTTAAACTATTTTTGGACAGTTTTGTGGAGCCGACTTCGTCGACTCGTATCTCCTCTGTTGCAACTCCGGTTGGCGCGCTACCAGTTCCGGTGCACAGCTGGTATAACGCTCTTCCTGCCCCCTTTAGATTTTATTTCAGTTTGAGCTTGTTAGGTCGGTCGAATTCGACGCCAAAGTTGGCCGTTCGAATTCTTAGTGTTACACTTGTAAAATTTTATTTTTGAACCCGGGACTCCGGATTCAATTTCTGACACCACCAGTAGACTCGTGGCGTCGTTCTGGCATGTTTTCATATAAAGTTTGTTAGATTTGGAGAACGTGGGCCCTGGCACGCATTTCGGTGCAAAGCGGATCCCACTTTCTAGGTCAATGGGTCATTTTGAGTTCGGCTCATCGGAATCCAACTCCGGATATACCGTTGAGTTTGTATCGTCATTCTGGACTCGTTGACATATAATTTGCTAGGTTTTAGTGGACATTGGTTCCGACACGTATTTCGGTGCAAGTCGGATACCAATATCCGGGTCAGCGGGTCATTTTGAGATCGGCTCATCGGAATCCAATTCTAGATATATCGTTGAGTTCGTATCGTCATTCTGGACACGTTGACATATAATTTTCTGAATTTTGAAGATATTTACTCCGGCACGCATTTCCGTGCAAACCGGATACTAAGTGTCTGCGTCAACGTATCATTTTGAGATCGGCACATCGGAATTCCATTTCGGACATACCGTTGGGTTCGTATCATCATTTTGGATTCGTGAATATAATTTGCTAGGTTTTGTAGACTTTTATTCTGACACGTTTTTCGGTGCAAAGTGTGTCCGACGGTAGACATCATTTTGGCCCAAAATTACCGTTTTGTCCCTGTGTCCAAATTGGACTTTTAGACAGGCTATCCTAGCTGATTTGACCATTCTGGACACGTTGGTGATGTTAGTTTCATCATCCGACAACATCTGTAGGTTTTCACCCTATTATTATAATCCTTCTCCTTTTGTGGTATTTTGAGTTCCGTCGATTCCGGTGATTGCACAATCACTGAAATTGAATGAGTTGACCCTGTAGGTGTTTATAGAGACTAGCCTTGACCCTGTCTGACCATGGTTGACTGCTTTGACTAAACGTCGAAGTAGAGTCAACATTTGACCTAGAGTTGACCATAGTTGACCAGTTGACCAAAAGTCAACTGTAAGTCAACCATTGACCCAGTTTGACCTAGTTTGACTTGGTTTAACTTATTGTGGCCTAGTTTGACTTAGTGGAATGAGTCTGACCTAGATCGCGTAGCTTATACTATAGAATCAAGCCTAACACTGTTGAACCCTAATTAGTTTATATATATCTTATCATTAGGTCTGTGGCATCACTCTGAGCATCGATCCCATTTGACAGTTCAGGACCGCAGGCGAGTACATTCACTGATAGTTTTCATTGTCTTGATATCTACTATATCCGATTCAGTCGTAGTGTTTTACTTGATTTCCGACACGACAGTTCACGGACTAGTATACGTCGGATCCTGGCATGAGATGTTATTCCTGGACTTTTTTGGTATATGGGTATGAGATATTTTCGTATTTCCTGTACTTGTATAGACATGGACTTGGGAGAGGGCTGATCACCTGCTTTTGAATCCGTGTCATGACGTGCTATGTCCGGATCCATGATACTATTCGGGGGATAGAGGGGAATTATTAGGGGTTATGTGATCAAAGCCTCCGTGATGATATTTCCGTGTTTTGCTGGCGCCACCCTCACCTCACGTAGGGTGTAGCAGATACCCCCTGCCGGTTATCTAGGTTGGCCGGCATGACCCTCTTCGGAGGCCCTCGTCAGAGATTCCGTGTGATTGTCGAGCCAAGTGGATAACATTTCCCTTGTTTCCTAGCCGATCACATTTTGCCCTAATAATTCAAATCACTTTTTATTTATTTGTTGTCATATCTTACATTCCAGTTCACCTTTACTTACTATACTTTCACCATGCTATGATTCATTTCTCATATGCTCTACCTGTCTTTATACTGTACCATGATGATGGGACTAGGTTCTATTCGAAAGAAGGGTTACAACCCCGGTCCTTGTTTGGTTTAAGGGTTGTAACTCGGCTTTCGAATGGTTTCCAAGTCGCCTATATTCTTTGTCTTGTATTTCATTATTACTGTCTCTTATAGTATTTGTCAATTCACATGGAACTGTTGTTGGTATTTGTACTTGCTCATTTTCCTGACAGGATACCGTTGATAATATTTTAGGAGTTGTTATACCATTAGTGGACTTCATGATGTTGCTAGCTGAGGTGGATCTCACTATTCTTCTATGTGAGTTGCCTGGTAGTTATCCTTAGTTAGTCTTGTTTTTCCTTCTTTATTTCATGTCTTATGATTCATTCTAGTAGTTTCTAGTTGTTCTTGTGCTTTAGTTATCTTTCTTGTCTTATCATCCCTAGCTGTTGTGATGTGACTAGAGTATATTGTAGTTATAGGCCTTCTAGACGTAGTGTATATTTATTGGGTACTAGACAGCGTTCTACCGCCGATACTGCGGCGTAGGCTGGGCGTCGTCTACGTATTCGTACTCGAATATCCGGGTGCGGGTCGTGACAGTTTAGAATTTTCATTCAACCATTTCGTAACTCGTATTACAGTTCACAAATCGTCCGAACGATATCTCGTTTACGACTCTCGAATCATGACCAACTAAGCGCTACTCGTTCTAAGGCCTCACGATATCATCGCTTGTCGACATACTCGTACTATCCGTAAATCTTCTAGTTTTACTCGAACCATTTCTATAACGTCGATACACCACTCAGGGTTCGAGCCACTCGACTAGTCGTCGACACGCACTCTTATTTTTCTTCGAAGCTATCACATACACCACTCGGGGTCAAGTCATTCTACAAATTCTCAAAAAGTTCATACGATTCATAATCGACATGCTCAATTGTGCGTTCGCCTGTTCCTCAAGGTCTAAGAACCATTTCTCGTGTTCGCTTTAGCGTTGGTCAAGTAGCGTCTCTATTAACATACGTTCTACGTCTTATTTATTCTCGTTCGAGCGATAGTCAATCTCGCTCACAAACTCGTTCGCACCAAAAGGTCTACGCGCGCGATACTTGACACAACTTAGCCAAAGGCTGTATGCATAACCATTCCGTTCGAACTATACTTCGATCTCGTATACTCGTTCGCTATTGTTAGCGTAAGGTTGTTCAAGCACGCAATACGTTTGCTAACTTTTAGCATCGGTTTTCTTTCAACTCAAGTCCGTCGTAGTTTGGCACAAAGGCCTACCGATGCGTTCGATTGAACGCTTGTACGAGCTTTTGAAAATATTAGACTTATTGTATGGACATCACGTGGGACATTTGAGAGAGAGCGTACCAACGATATTAACTTACGGAAGCAACACTTCAGAGTTTGCAAAAACAACGAAGTTAACGAATTCAATCAAAAGTCCAAGGACATAAAGCCGTGCTCTGATACCATTATGTCACGGCCCGCTTCCGTAGGAGCGATCGTCCTCGCTAAGGCATGATGTCGCACGAGCCTAGATTGCGTTCGTGCAAGACAGGTTCCATAACGGTCGATTTTAGCGACTGCGACGGGATCGTCGCACAGAAGTCTCATGCAGAGACATTGAATAATAGCAGCAGAAATTTGAATCAAAACAGTAGTTATTCAAAGAAGCTCTTTATTGATATTGCAACAAATATTACAAAGGGCGCAAGACCAAGATTACAAGTCTCTCAAGCTCACTTTTCTCTCATTACAAGTTCACTCTGCTCTCTCTCATCTCTCAATACAAGTCTCGAGCCAGCGGATGCTTCGGAAGACGATGTTCATACATTATGTCCTGTATAAGTCTTGACTCCATACGGCCGTACGCTTCGAATCACCAAGGAACTCCATGCCTCGACGCATCCAAGCGAGCCCCGTACCACGAGCTTCTACCTGCGCCTGCACATAAAAACTATATAGGTGTCAGTACTCAACTGTACTGGTGGAGTGAGCTCCTCGCCCACCCATACAAAATCACACGTTCATTTTACTTTATGCAACATAAACCCTTTACGATTGTCTTTCAACTCTTGCCTTAGGATCAGTTTTATGACAGACTCTCTGCCTATTTAGTGCCTCTAGACCTTTCTCGTGCTTGCATCGTCAATGCACCGACTCATACTTGTCTTTCGTGCCATACTCTGGGACGTAACGACTCGGTTGTAATGCCCGGCTCCGCATCGGTGCATTACGATGAGTCGTTGACTCGAAGAGTTACGTTGACCCGACGGGTATCGATGCGAATCGATGCAAGTGTTATGTTGGCCAAAGGTAAGCTTTGAGTCGGTTGGAATCAATGAATCGAATCGATGCAAAGGATAAGTCCCGCTTGAGCAAATGCTGATTTTAGTTGATCTGGTGTGCAGGCTATGCTTTTACGCTGGACGATAAGAGGTCGGTATTTTGCCTTATGCAATAAAGTGTCCGCGAAACCAAATCGAGGCCCTGCAACGGATTGTGGCATGGGCGCGATAGGCCAAATCGACCGAGTAGAGCAAAGGAATGGCTAAGTCCAAGAGTTAGCTATGCGATCGAGTTATGGAAGCGAGACGCTTCAATCGGCGAAATGGCAAGGCGTATCGGCTTAAGGTGGGCGGGTTCTTGACTCTCTCTCCCTATTCCTTCACGTCTAATAAAATACGTTATGGTTGCATAATATGTTATCGAGTTAGCGAGCGTGGCTCGGCGAGTAAGTGTCTAAGCATGCGTTGAACACTAAGATAGAACATTGAACAATCGAAACATTGAAGCGACGTGCATCGAGTGCACAGGTCGCGGTAGGGCAATGATGGTAGAACATTGAAAGATGATATTGAGATGTGCATCATGTGCACGGCTCCGAGAACATTGAACACTAGGCGTAGAACATTGAATACGGTGCTGAGCGTGCCCTCGGGCACTTATGCTATGAAATGACTAAGTAAATACGGAAGTAGGCTATGCGAATAACATTATGAACGAGACGCGTGATTATGAGTACGAGACGACAAAGCCGTTGGGCGTCGTGCATCAATATGGATGTGTTGGGGCATAACGCCGACGGAGCTCCCCATATGAATGGTGGATTATGTTTATGGCACGGGAAACCGTTTATGTGCGAGACTATGTTTATGGAATACGAGATCGGCTGGTATGCTATGGATTGTATGATATGGAACGTATTGCATGGTCAATGGACTCGGATTGCCCGTGCACGGGTGCGGTTTCCCTCGAACGGTTACGCCGGGGCGCCGGGACCGTTCAGCCTAGGAGGAAATTATGTGTGGTATTTATGGTGCACAACATTCGGACGGATTGCGACCGTCCAGTGCTGTGATAAGCTATGATATCCGTAAGTTTGGGATCCTTCGGATACTGGGCTAGCAACCCGTATCGAAGCGATTGTAGGCTTACACATATGAGATGCCAAGTCCATTACGGTGCGAAACACCGTGACCTTCATATAGATAGGGCCGGTGGGCTGAGATGAGAGCTGGGTACAGACGCAGGGCCTGCCACCCATTATGCATATGTTATGTTTATGAATAGTCGGTTGCGTGAATCATAAGTTGGCTTATGTTAAGTTCTAACCACTGCAGGCTACGGAATATGGGACGGAGATGAGCACGAACACTATGTTTATGTTTCAGATTATGTCTAACTGTATCTGCTGCAGGAACACGGTGTGGGACACATTTAAGTTATGTGCTATGTTTAAGCGTTGCCATGAAATTTATCCTAAGGCTAACTAGAAAGATCACCAAAATAAGATGCATGCTCACTAAGTTGATTTAGTGTTTGGTTTGGGTGCAAGCGGGTCTTGATCAGTGCGAAGCGAGGACGAAAGCACTAAACCCCCACTAGTTTATGTACAGGTTCAGGTTATGATCAGATCGGGGCGGAGCTTGGCTTGGGCGTGCCGAGGCATGGAGTCCTTGGCATTCAAGAGGAGCTTCCGTATATGCGTTCGGACTTGCGACATGGAAATGTTCGGCCGAAGACTACTTGGTGGCTATAAAGGGGCATAATGTATAGAACAATGTAATCCTTTGTGAGCTAGAGAGATCATGAGTGTTGTAGCCAATTGGCATTTTATGTTGGGCTATTCAGAGCCTTTGTAACCTTCAGTTCAATATTAATAAAAGAGATTCTTATGTTATTCTTTGTTTTCTTCCGCTGCTTATGTTATCGATTTGAGATAGTTCTACGTGAACCTGTTATCTTGCCTTGCACGAGCGCAAATCCAGGCTCGTGCGGCATCACGCCCCAGCGAGGACGATGATTCGGGTTAAATCTAGCGAGGACGAACGATTTCCCGGGTCGGGGCGTGACAAGTTGGTATCAGAGCGTTTCCATCCTTTGGACCGTGCATGAATCTCTTTGACCCTCAGTTGCTTCGTTATCGAATTCAGTTGACTCTAAGTTGTTTCCGCAACCGCATGGCTCATGGATCTGCTCGACGCTACATTGGATGTTCCATACAATAAGTCTATATTAAGTTGCGTACGTCTGCCACAAGTATGTCGTGACTATTACGTTATCTCCGGGTACCGTCGGAGAGTGCTGGTCGCACGAAGTGCAACGAATATGGCGATGTTGGTTGCATGAAGTGCAATGATATATGTGTTGTCGGTCGCACAAAGTGCGAGGAGTTATGTGTTATGGGTCGCACGCAGTGCGATGAGTTATGTGTTGTTGGTCGCACGCAGTGCGAGGGGATATGTGTTGTTGGTTGCACAAGGTACAACTAGTCGATATATGAGGCGATGCGTGTTATGTGACTACGGAAATGGTTATGTGTTATCGGTTGCACGGAGTGCAGCGAGTCGTGAATCGTTCGTTGCATCAGCGCAACGAGTCGGTATGGTATGATACGTGTTATATGGCTATGCGGATGGATAGCGATATGTTATACGAGATTGAGTAAAGACCTTAAGTATCGAGACTAAGTTGTTGCACGAGCTGCAACGAGCGGGATTCGAAGATCGTGGATGCGATAATAACGAGTCGAGATGGTCGCTAAGTCGAGTTTAAGTTGGCGAACGTGTATGTTGGCCATATGTCGCGTTGAGCTTTGAATAAGCGAATGTTGCGGATGGGATCGATATGATCGCCATGGTACGGTTAGATTGAATGTATGTCAAACTTGAGCTAATGTTAGAGCTGGGATCGGAAGGATCGCCATACGGGACGGTTAAGTTGAGATAGAAATCGGACCTATGCGAAGTGTGATGTCGAGTAATGACTCGATTCTGAGTGGTATATGCAATACCAATTATGCGAGCAAGCGTGGTGAGGTATTATGTCGATAACGATAGGCTCGATTCTGAGTGGTATATGGAATACCACTTAGCGATAGCTATGTTAAGCCGGTTGGTGACTTGTGATAGGTTACGTCGAGAAAATTATGTTGTTACGATATGTTGTCCGTAACGAACAGAGTAGTACCGAGACTCGAGTGGGAATGATTTGATAAAAGTCGATGCGAGTATGCCTTGATGAATTGAGTTGAACGATTATGTGCGAAGTCGTACTTATGGATGATATGTCGGACGAGAATTTGTTAAGTATAAGTTGAACGATAGGCCGAGCATAGGCGAACGAATGTTACGTTGAGGAAATGGTCGACCCGGTCGAACTTATGTTGAGTTAGTACGGAGACTTCTTCGGAACATGTTGAGTAAGTACGGAGAAATTGTGCGAACGAATTTGGGTTAACGTGATGAATCGGTAGCACGATTTGGAAGTACGAGTTATGAATATGAGAATGGATATGTGAAATCGAAATTGTGTCGCGACGATATTAAGTAGTTACAACGGAATGGATCTTGATAAGTGC
The DNA here is from genome assembly GCA_029216955.1 of Iris pallida. NCBI lineage: Eukaryota > Viridiplantae > Streptophyta > Magnoliopsida > Asparagales > Iridaceae > Iris > Iris pallida. The sequence continues at coordinate 2,190,069 of JANAVB010025198.1, forward strand.
GAGACTTGATTCGTATTCGAATTCGGATAACGGCAGTGATAGCAACGAATTTAAGCTTATGAGAAAGGAAGATGTTCAAGTTATGCATATCGACGATGGTATTGAGGCGTATCAAAGACGATATGCAATAACTCGGGGATACTCTGATCGAATGAACGTGAATTATGTTGAGCATTGTTGTTGGATGAATAAGATGCAAGTTAAGTTATGGCAATTGGAATGATAACGATAGGAATGCTTCGGAGAATTTGAGAGTCGACGGATGTTACTCGGATGAAAACGAAAGTGTATGGATTGCTTCGTGGATAACCACTATGTTGACATTCTTGTCTTGAGCGAGCGCAACACCAGCCTCGTACATGCGTCACGTCAAACTAGAACGATCATTCTGCGTGAGCGCTGGTATGGTGATTCATCCAGTGGGGATGATCGAACTTGTGAGGCGTGGCAAATTTGATATTGACTTGTGGTTTGATGCAAAGGTGAAATTAAGGATTGTGCGATGTTGTTGACGGTAGTATACGAGTGATTCGAGTAGCAGCGGCGCATCAGTTGCGCAGGAGTAGGGAAATTTCGGATTGGTATGTCGGATTGGATAAAGTCCCATAGGAAGTGTTGCGAATTGATTTGGCTCCGTAATAGGATATAGCATGGTTCGTTATAACTGTCCCTCGTTGATGATCTTCAATTATCGAGCGTAGTTTCGGGACAGATGATCCTAGAAGACTTGACCGCCAAATCAAGTGAATATGGGAAACCATAGGACGACCCTAATGAAGTCGCGTAAGAAGGATAAGGAATGAGGCAGTGCATGTTGAGGATAAGTCTAAAAGCGAGCGAGTATCGCGTCTCGAAAGTTAGCGAGTACTAGAATCGATATGGTCAAGAAAAGTTATGTTGGATCGAGTAGATGTTGAGGAACGTGCTTAGCATAGCGATGCGGTAAGGCGATTGCAAGGGCTTTGCAATGCGCAAGAGCAACGGATAGTAGAACGACCTAAGAGTGTGTGTCGTAGATCGGTTGAGTAACGGTTAGGCTATGTGTATTGAGCGCGCGATCTATGCTACGAAACGAACTAGTCGGGATAGAATCGAAGTTTAAGTAAAGGATTTGTACTCGGTCGAGAATCGGGAATGAGCGTATCGTAAGAGACCTTGGGTCGGAAAGATTGTTGCCTTTGAGCATCGTAGACTCAAGTTGACCTCTTGTGTCGAAAGAGCGCGAACATGATGTCTGGATAAGTTGCCTAGCGGGGGTAGCCCCAGACTCGATGCGCGGGTAGTTTGAGAACGTAGATCGTGTTGGGATAGTGGTGTGTGAGACTTAGTACGGATTGTAGACAAAAGAGTTGGTGACATGTGGACGTAGTCCATGTCGTTAAGGCCAAGTGTTATGAATGATTGGATGAAAGACTTGAGTTATGCGAGAGATAGGCAGACGGTTGGACGAATAGGCGTTGTTGGAGCTTGTTGCGATCGGATGCGCAATGACTTGTGCAATGCGAGTGTTAGGTGGCCGGCAAGAAACTTATGAGATCGAAGTTATGGTTGAATTAAGTTATGTACAAGATGTTGGAGGATGATCGCATGTTATGGGATGATGCATACGAAGAGTATTTTGGGAATAGGAGCTAAGATATGACTAAGTCGAGTACGGACCGATGGATGCTTGAGGATTTAAGTTGAGTTTGTTAGTTGTCCCGATATCCTACAACTAAGCTTGGCTGAAATGCATATATTGGTGGGACGCCTAAAATATGTGTATGATCCAGACTGAGTTGTATGATTCAACGATAGTAACACGTGATCGTGAAGCGATCTATGCGAGGCACTTGAATTAAGTGTTGGTTTCGGTTCGAGGACGAACCTGATTTTGAGTGGTATATTATGTAATGCCCCGCTCCGCATCGGTACATTACGATGAGTCGTTGACTCGAAGAGTTACGTTGACCCGACGGGTATCGATGCGAATCGATGCAAGTGTTATGTTGGCCAAAGGTAAGCTTTGAGTCGGTTGGAATCAATGAATCGAATCGATGCAAAGGATAAGTCCCGCTTGAGCAAATGCTGATTTTAGTTGATCTGGTGTGCAGGCTATGCTTTTACGCTGTACGATAAGAGGTCGGCATTTTGCCTTATGCAATGAAGTGTCCGCGAAACCAAATCGAGGCCCTGTAACGGATTGTGGCATGGGCGCGATAGGCCAAATCGACCGAGTAGAGCAAAGGAATGGCTAAGTCCAAGAGTTAGCTATGCGATCGAATTATGGAAGCGAGACGCTTCAATCGGCGAAATGGCAAGGCGTATCGACTTAAGGTGGGCGGGTTCTTGACTCTCTCTCCCTATTCCTTCACGTCTAATAAAATACGTTATGGTTGCATAATATGTTATCGAGTTAGCGAGCGTGGCTCGGCGAGTAAGTGTCTAAGCATGCGTTGAACACTAAGATAGAACATTGAACAATCGAAACATTGAAGCGACGTGCATCGAGTGCACAGGTCGCGGTAGGGCAATGATGGTAGAACATTGAAAGATGATATTGAGATGTGCATCATGTGCACGGCTCCGAGAACATTGAACACTAGGCGTAGAACATTGAATACGGTGCTGAGCGTGCCCTCGGGCACTTATGCTATGAAATGACTAAGTAAATACGGAAGTAGGCTATGCGAATAACATTATGAACGAGACGCGTGATTATGAGTACGAGACGACAAAGCCGTTGGGCGTCGTGCATCAATATGGATGTGTTGGGGCATAACGCCGACGGAGCTCCCCATATGAATGGTGGATTATGTTTATGGCACGGGAAACCGTTTATGTGCGAGACTATGTTTATGGAATACGAGATCGGCTGGTATGCTATGGATTGTATGATATGGAACGTATTGCATGGTCAATGGACTCGGATTGCCCGTGCACGGGTGCGGCTTCCCTCGAACGGTTACGCCGGGGCGCCGGGACCGTTCGGCCTAGGAGGGAATTATGTGTGGTATTTATGGTGCACAACATTCGGACGGATTGCGACCGTCCAGTGCTGTGATAAGCTATGATATCCGTAAGTTTGGGATCCTTCGGATACTGGGCTAGCAACCCGTATCGAAGCGATTGTAGGCTTACACATATGAGATGCCAAGTCCATTACAGTGCGAAACACCGTGACCTTCATATAGATAGGGTCGGTGGGCTGAGATGAGAGCTGGGTGCAGACGCAGGGCCTGCCACCCATTATGCATATGTTATGTTTATGAATAGTCGGTTGCGTGAATCATAAGTTGGCTTATGTTAAGTTCTAACCACTGCAGGCTACGAAATATGGGACGGAGATGAGCACGAACACTATGTTTATGTTTCAGATTATGTCTAACTGTATCTGCTGCAGGAACACGGTGTGGGACACATTTAAGTTATGTGCTATGTTTAAGCGTTGCCATGAAATTTATCCTAAGGCTAACTAGAAAGATCACCAAAATAAGATGCATGCTCACTAAGTTGATTTAGTGTTTGGTTTGGGTGCAAGCGGGTCTTGATCAGTGCGAAGCGAGGACGAAAGCACTAAACCCCCACTAGTTTATGTGCAGGTTCAGGTTATGATCAGATCGGGGCGGAGCTTGGCTTGGGCGTGCCGAGGCATGAAGTCCTTGGCGTTCAAGAGGAGCTTCCGCATATGCGTTCGGACTTGCGACATGGAGATGTTCGGCCGAAGACTACTTGGTGGCTATAAAGGGGCATAATGTATGGAACAATGTAATCCTTTGTGAGCTAGAGAGATCATGAGTGTTGTAGCCAATTGGCATTTTATGTTGGGCTATTCAGAGCCTTTGTAACCTTCAGTTCAATATTAATAAAAGAGATTCTTATGTTATTCTTTGTTTTCTTCTGCTGCTTATGTTATCGATTTGAGATAGTTCTACGTGAACCTGTTATCTTGCCTTGCACGAGCGCAAATTCAGGCTCGTGCGGCATCACGTCCCAGCGAGGACGATGATTCGGGTTAAATCTAGCGAGGACGAGCGATTTCCCGGGTCGGGGCGTGACATCGGTCGTGCCATGAACTTGATTCATGCTTCAATATTTCTGAGGTAGTGCCTCCTCCCTAAGTCTTGCCTATATTTGTGTTGTGATAACGCGGCCGTGCCTCACATTACGAGGTCGTGCCTCGCAGCTTAACCTGACTTAACCAAACTTGTCCTACGGTCCTTTACAGACTTAAACTCGAAACGTCTAACCCAACTTTTTGAACCGGTGTTGAGAACTCAAGCACGACGTCATATCTCGTGCCGAAGTACGTGTCTTTACGCATAGCCAAATTTTAGGCTTCATAATACTTTGGGTGCAAACCGAGCACACATTTCATAACTCTAGTCACACCGTGCTTACACTTCCTTTGTTAAGATCGACACCGTGCATGCGGATTCGCCGTATAGCACGCCAATTATCTATATGAAAGACCACTGGCACGACAAGCCATCGTGGACATAGCTCGGGTAGGCGGCGGGTTCTTCAGCGCAGGTAGCGAGTCCCGTTGAAAGCCCCCGACTACCCATGCAATACGTGCGCTGCTATAACGTCTACCTCCTAGGACGATTGGGTCCGGTGCCCCGGCGTATAACCAGTCTAGGCAGAAATCCTTGTCGACAAGTTGTCCAATGACCACGCACCTACGAGACATCTAGACTCTCGTAAATGCATGGCCTGATTTATTGGTACGACTGAAACTATACTTAGTAACTCGTGCTCTGAACCACAATTTGCATAACGTGCATCGGGACCGCGAGACTTCCAACCGAGGGACCGCCTCATACCTCTTAACGTGCATAGGAACGCGAGACTCCCAACCGAGGGACCGCCTCATACTTTTTGACGTGCATAGGAACGCGAGACTCCCAACTGAAGGACCGTCTCATACTCTATGTGACGAGCCTTAAGACCGTGGGAACAAATGGCTATATGCAGCCGTAGAACCGTGGGATCGAGCATGTGCTCAACTTGAACAACCAAGGTCTTTGGGTACCTAAACTCATGCCATAAGCCGTGCGATAATACTTAGCTTGTGGGACGATCAAGGCTACGCCGAGCCTTGCTTCGAGGAAACGTGCATGCTTTATCGAGCTTTTACGCAGGCGACGCCTATGACTTAGGCTAATTCAAGTGTTGGAAAAAAACGACGGGACCGTGCATACTTTATCAAGCATTTATGCGGACGACGCCTATGACTTTGGCTAACCCAAGCGTCGTGGTAACTTGACCAACTTCCTTCTCCCAAGCCACGGGACGAAAGATCGACTGTCATTTTAAAGCACGCTGAGCCGACTTCTAAGCAGACCATGGGACCATTTTCCATATTCTAAGACATTCCGATCCGTCGGGATTATTCCCTTAGCTATGTGTGCGTTCGTAGCTTTTATATTAGCCTATTTGTGCAAGTTGAAAACATGCGAGTTATTAAGTGAATGCTAAGATGAGGCAAGCTCACCGAAACTACCCCACCTGAACAATGTCTTCGAGTCGCCATTGTAAGGTTAAGTCTGAACGTCGTCGGCGTTTCGATTCCTCCGATTGACTGAGCGGGACGGGACACTACAGCTGGATCGGGGTGGAAGGGAAGAAACGGAGGGATAGAACACTTTTTATTTATATATATATATATATATATATATATATATATATATATATATATATTAGGAGGAATATTAATTTTAATTTTGTTTGGGACACCGAAAAATCCTGGACCGGTCTTGTGTGTGTCCTCACAAAATTATTCTGAAATGATTAGCTTCCTTCCCAACCCCTATCCGTCCAAAAGCTTCCGGTCCCAGCGGACAGCCAGGATCACTCCTCGCATCGCACACCACCACTACACGACAACGCTGGTCCCGACTTTTCCTTCTCGTGTCCACAAGTGAGACGAATCTTTCAATGGGAACACGACACGTCGCCTTGCCATCTCCATGTCTGTCCCGATGTCTGCGCGCGGGAAATTTTAGTGGGAAATACTATTCCCGCATTAAAAAAAGAGAGGGAAGCCTTCCGAAAACGGAAATAAGCACCGGTCAACAATCCCGGCGCCACCTTTCTGACCCTAATCGTGGCAGAGTCAAAATCCGACGGCTAGGAGTAGTCCACGACGGCATCAAACAAATAACAACACGTGTATCCCATATTTATAAGATATCATAAGATATGGTACGAATGGCAGAAAATTTTCAGTTGATTTACACTGCACCTCAACAATTTCCTTTTTATTACAATAAAATTTTCTTTTTGACAAAGTAAGATAATCACTTGTTCAGTGTTCTCCATGCTTCCTGGTAAATTACAAGGATGCCCATATCCCCAAAGGAAGTCAATCTCCCCACCATTATTTTTTTAACTCCCTATATTATGGACGAAATAATTTGCTTCCATGTATGAGCAAATTATGAACCATCGAGTCAAGAATATTATATCTCTACTTGGTAACCACTAGAGTCAGAAGATTTTGAATAAAATAAAGCTTTCTCACTAAAATTTTGGTGTCTTGTTACGTGGTGGGCCTACTGTACAAGAGGTCATCACACTTACGGAAGAATTGAGCTCTCTTATTAAAATTATAAAAGGGAATGTGAGAATTTATTGATGTGTATATCCATGAATGATAATGGCAGTCAATTAAGAATTCAAAGAATTGTTTTTAAAAAAAATCTATTAAAATCATTATTGTTAGTTAGTTAAAATACATTTAAAAGATTTATTCGAATTCCAATCATTAGTCAATTAGGATTGAAACAAAATTCCATAAAATCTGTAGTTGGTCAATTTACTCCAGATTTAGTGGTATGTTCCCGATATCTCCGAAATCTTGTTTTAAGTATTTTGAGCGATTTATATTGTTTTACTATATAAGAGGAAAAATCTCTGACAAACACGTATATAGGAAGATTTTGCTGGAATTTTAAAACCCTCTAATATTTCCTAAGGTCACTCCACTGTCAAACCTTCTTGTCTTCTTCTTCTTTGTTTATTTATTCTTTTGTTTGATTCTTGTTTGAGGGACTTTATGGAATTCTTTTGTTGATTTTTTTTAATTTGATTCTCAAACTCCTAACCCTAGATTGCGTATAATAAATATTTTATTTAACAAACATTACAATTAGTACCTCTGGATCTTCTTCCATTAATACCTCTGAAATTTCTTTTTGTTTTGTTTGAAGATGAAATAAAATATGCTTTATTTTCTTGTTTCAGATTTATTCGACTTACATAATATAGTTTGAATTGAATTTCACAAAGATGACGAGGTAGAAAATGAGGAAGTGAAAGAAGAAGATGATATGATTGAATGCTCATTTTGGTTAAATACGCGTGTGTGAGTGTGTGTATCTCTCTCTCTCTCTCTCTCTCTCTCTCTCTCTCTCTCTATATATATATATATATATATATATATATATATATATATATATATATGCGGTGGGGATCAAGTGACACATAAAATTTGACATCTAAAATAACATGCAATCTCAACCGTACATCATTTAAAATAAATGGTTCAGATTTGGTGGAATAATTTGTATTAATTAGCATGCATGCCAAATTAAATATCCTACTAATTAATACAACATATTATCAATAGCATGCATGTCAAATTTGACTTTCACCCATGTAAATTTGGTATGCATTTAAATCTGAATCATTCATTTCAAATGGTGTCGGCCCAGGGCACGGACGAGGTGGGCGACCGCCCTGAGCCTCTAATTTTGGAAGGCCCCATAATTTTAAAATAGACTAGATATATCATAAAATAAAAAAAATTAAAACAAACACTCATATGAAAACAACAGAAAAGCTAGCGCAAATCTGGAAATAAAACTAAAATTAATAAAATCTTATTTAAGATCAACTATGTCACAAGATCAAAGATAAACTCTGATGTCTATTGAAAAAAAATATGCTAGAAAAACTAGCTTATAATAGTTTAATTGATGATTTTACTTGTAAAAATAATAAAAAATAATTTATGTGAGAAAAGTGGTCCAAATTTTAAATTTTGTACTAGGCCCCATAAACCATAGGACCGGCCGTGTATATACTCACTCCCATATTTAACCAAAATGGGATTACCAATTAAGAAGGGCAAGAAGGAGAGGATAATTGTTTTTTGGGTTAAATATTGCGGCAATTCACACTTTTTTTTTTAAACTTTTTAATTCAATTGAACATCACAACAATGTTCATTACTATTTAATTAAATTATAGCTTTATCAAATTGTCACAAAAAATATTCATTTTTATGTACAGAAAAAATATTTTTTATTTGAATTGAACGAGCGAAAGAAACTATCACAGATAGTGTTCGTCACAAATATAATAATTTTAATTTGATCTTAAATGGAAAATTATAAAATCCAAAAGAATCCATTGAAATCATTATACAAATCCATACCAAAGTATATTAAAATCTCTCAAAATACGTGAGTAGAATCCCACAGAATCCATCAAACTCCTTTAAAATTTGAATAGTTTAAAATCCTAATTAACTACGTACCCTAATTTTAAATCGATAATATCATCAAGGTCTTGTCTATTCGTTTGTTGAGACACAACCGAATCAGACATAAAGATAGATGAGTGGCATGGCTCACTTATCGACTCGTATCTGGATCACTAATCATAACAAGTGACATCAGAACTTACAATGACAATTTTGGCTTGTGATAACCTAATACGTTTAATTAGATTGCCCAACACAAATGAATGACCAAGTTGGCTAGTTACCTTTGAGTTGATCGATTTATGAGTTATGTTAAACTTGAGGAGCACTATAATACTTGATCGACTTACAATATATCACCATGGCACGCATCATGCAAGAAGAGTGACTATCTGAGAGGATGAAGATATCATCAAGCACCATCATACATGACTTGGTAGGGACGAAACTAAATTATGACATGAGGGACTAACCCACCACCCCCATCCAACAAACACACAATTCTGGTTCCATCTTTGACCAGAGCTTGTAAAAAAAAACCACTCAAAATCCTAGAAGAACTCGTGAGTTCTTGATTTATAAAACTCGCCATGAAAAGCTGTTGGATTACATGCATTTTATTCCTTGATTTTTTTTTTCAAGAGGATAGAAAGAAAATTAACTACACTTTCAATGCCCTTTTAAAGGGCGTTTCTATAACATTTTGTTTTGTTACATCTATCCCATCCCCCACCATCCCTATTATATACCCATATCTCATTTATTTCCCTCACCCACCCAACCGTCAATGCAGTATGAAATCCAAAAAAACGTCATTTAAAAGGGCGTTTTTGTGACAGAAACGTCCTTCTAAAGAGCATTTTTGTGACATTTGGTGCAAAACACAAAGGACGTTTGTGTCTGTGATGGTAATTTTTGAAACTTTATTGCTCTCAGTGCAATTTCAACAAAGTGTAATGCTGTATATATATATATATATTTTTTTTTTGATGAGAAAATCAATTGGTAAGATCTACATCAGGTGTACGTGCCCACGATAGGGATGGACGAAAAGGCAACCTGCACCAGAAGAATCCAAAGCAAAGATGAGTGACCAACCATCTACCCACTATAGTCCACAACTTTCCCAAGTACCTCTCTCTTTTTACTGGACTAATTGGATTAATAGCAAGTGGGTGGAGAAGATCAGGACTGTACCTACAACAACAAGAAGATCCCCCACCCCATACTCTAACCTTCTATAAATAGACCTGCAGAGCATTCAGAATTTGCAATCTGTACTTGATCATCAACAACAAGGAAACTTTCCATAAATATAAGCTTTCTTTCCCTGTTCATGTATATATACATATAGTAGTGGCAGTAGTAGTAGAAACTAGAAGCAATATTGGAGGGAGGGATAGCTGTTGACAGAAGATAGAGAGCACAGATGATGGCATGCATGGGGCTATTTGCATCTCACTCCTTTGTGCTCTCTATGCTTCTGTCATCACCCCCTTCCCCCCTCCTCCACCCCACCCCAACCCCTTCTCTTCTTTTTATTTATCTTTTTTGTTTCCTGATCTATATATTTTGTACGTAAACTGTGTGCCAGTTTCATTTCTATGAACTGCAGATCTAGATGCAGACCGTGTTGGTGTAGCATTCCTGTTGAAGACCTAGTTTGACCCACTGTGGCCCTTTGTTTCAGTGATTTCCTTGAGTCTACTTCTTTTGTTTTTATTTTTTAGATTCATGTCATTTTCATGTTCTGGCTGCAGGTTGAAGGAGTTGTTCCTCTCTTTTTTTGTCCAGTGATAACTCGAGTATTGAATCAATTAGTTAGGGTTTGCCATAAATAGTACTAAACATCTTAGATTTTATTTTAATTTTCTATCAGCTATACTTTTTCAGATTGGAAAGAGAAGGATTAGGCTAGGTTTTTGCAAGAGGGCACATAATTTTTATTCCTTACAAGTAATCTGTGTCTGTAGCATAATCCTTTTGAAATTATCGGCTCATGTTTTGTTAGTCTATTTTTGCAGGTTTTGATGAGGGTTAGTTTTCCTAGTGCTGCACTGATCATGTAAGGACTATTAATTAATTGCAGATTATTTTGATTTACTCTGATCAGCAGGATTATTGGAAGTTATGGAAGAACATGAAGTGACATTGAAAACTAGTTAGCATGTGGGTTTCATGATACCCAACAGAATTTAACAATTTGGTTATACATGACATTGGCATTTCTTGAGTATTGTACACCTACTCTCTTCATATAAGAGAAATAATGATTGTTTTAATAATAAAAAAAATGCAAGAGAAATACTATATAGTACTACTTTATACAATTTCCATTTTTGGTTTATTTTAAGAAATTCTAGCTTTGCGGCTTTGCCTCTTCTTGATTATATATATATATATATATATATATATATATATATATATATATATATATATATATATATATATACAAATGAACTATCATCTAACAGTTGAGTTCTAATTCTCTAGTAGTACTATGGCAATAAATTGCGCGATTTGTTCATGAGTATTTCACTTTTAATTCACTAAAAAGGAGCTTTGAGGCCTATACTAATCAATTTTAGACTGATTTTGAATGATTTCACTTTGATAACCACAATTTTTTGGTAACATAAATTCTCCTTTTTCATCACCCCTTAATTTGTTAAGAGATTGGTTGTTCCTACTAAATCATTAATAGCTCTCCTATCGATCTATGTTCTTTCACATTCGATATGTCTATATCCATATTCATTTGGATCTAACGTAAGTGAACATACATCAGTTGACATGATATTTCATGACTTTGAATAGAGAAGGCTGAAATATACCTACACCGTTCTTTAATTAATTCTTCACAATCAATTCTGCAAATCTAAATTTTCATGTGATTTATAATACAGCTCTCGAGTAATCGATACTGAAAGGTAGTCAATGGCAACGAATGGTCTACAGAACAGCTGTGGTGTCAGCAAAGATTCCTGTTGATGGCCTATCAAGTAGCTCGGATAAGAATTAATTTTGGGTGCAAATGAACATATTCTCTGGCTTTTCTTGTTTCCTGATCACCATGGATCTCACATTAGACATTTAGATTTGTTTACTTTAGTTGTGGGTGTCAAGTCACAATTCTTTTGTTCTCTAAGTTAGCATGGTATCATTCGAGTTCATATATAGTCATTGATCATCTATTATGTGTTTTTTTTTTTTTTTTTTTGGCTTTGTTCTTCTTTAATCTAAAGTAACTTGTGATCATCCGAATGATCATCCTTCATTTACATTATCCAGGCCACAACTGAAGTAGGCGCGATAGGAATTATCATTATAGTTTCTCTACATCATTCTTTGGTCATTCTTCAAAGTATTTGTATCATCTTTGTGGTTCATGACATATTTATAATTCCATCTATAGTTATCACCAAAACCTCCCAAATATATCTATATTCATTTTCATATGGCAAGCAATTCTTCAGTGGTTCATGACATATTTATAATTCCATCTATAGTTATCACCAAAACCTCCCAAATATATCTATATTTATTTTCATATGGCAAGCAATTCTTCAGTGGTTCATGACATATTATAATTCCATCTATAGTTATCACCAAAACCTCCCAAATATATCTATATTTATTTTCATATGGCAAGCAATTCTTCACACACACACACACACATATTTATACTCTCTCTTTTTTTCGATGACATATTTATACTTTCTTAACTAAAATATAATAATTTATGGATAATAAGATAATTTATACACCCACTAACTTAAATTTATATACTAATCTAAAATTGTTGTTGCACTCTCTCTCTCTCTCTCTCTCTCTCTCCCCTTTTCAGCCCTTCAAATGAGAGTGAATGAGAGAGGAAAAAATAAATTTGGTTGGACCCGTGCCCTCTCTCTCTCTCTCTCTCTCTCTCTCTCTCTCTCTCCTCTAAGGTCTGGATTTTTTTCTTTGAACCACCAACATGGGGACAAACTTGTGCATCCACATACAGATGGAGCGATTCAACTTCGGCTTCTTCTCCGATGTCGAGGTCCAAATGAGCCCGCCTTCCGCCTCCATTGTCTCATCCTCTCCTGCAACTCCTACTTCATGTTTGAATACTCAACATCAAAATTGGTAACAATTGCTCGATGATTTGTGGAATTGTTCTCGAATTTGATAAATTTGTGGTTTTTAGTTGTCTGATACTGTATAAACCTAGCTTCCACTCGACTTGATTTCTCAATATTTTTTGGTTCTGGGATCATAAATGGAAGCATATTTCGATTTTCTTGATTATTTCAGGTTCTGTTTCGAGAGAGAGATCCACAAATTTGATGCTCATCGAGAATCACAAGCATAAAATATAAGTATATCTTTTTGTCATAAAATAACTACTGTGTAACACTACAATTTGGCACCATAAGGTTGTAATAACACCAACCACCGACCAAAATAGCTACTCAAAAAATTGTGATAATACCAATTACCAACCACGGTATATAGCTGTATGCTTTTCCATGTTTTTGAAAGGGAAGTTTTTCTTCAAATGCAAACTATTTAAGCAAAGTCTAACCAAACCAAAACTATGTATAACCGTTTCAAAAATGCTATTCATACCCCAAGTTTTTTTTTTTTTTTTGTGATACCATCACCCATAACATGCCGGTGATGTGACGCTAACATGACGACGATTTTAATGAATTCTATCATTTAAATTTGATCTTTTCATAACCCAAGTTTTTTTTTTCCATATTTCATAACCCAAGTTATTTTTTTTTCCATATTTCTCATTTTTTGATCTTTTAATTTAATTTTTGAATTCTGTCATGAATTTTTTTATTTGTGACCTTTTCTCAAACGCTAAAAGGTGACACTCACGTGGGATAGACGTGACAACGATTTTAATATTATACACATATATATATTTCCAAAATTTTCATTTGTGATCAAGATTTTCTAACACTAAAATCGTTGTCATGTCAGCGTCACATCATCGCTATGTCATAGATGATGGTATCACCCAAAAAAATTTGAGTGACGAATAGCATTTTTGTACTGTTTATTATGTCTATCTTTCTATGATTGAAAAGAAATATTTTGCTTCAGAATGCATAAAATTTAATAAAAGTTCTAAACAAAGCAAAACTATGCAAATACAAAAATACTTTGAAATTGTAAACTCGTATTTCCAAGAACACAAATTACAATTAAAAGTAGACCTATATTGTACATCACCGTTCAATTCTAATTAAAAAAGAAACGATGGTTTCTAGCATAATATGGAACGTTAAGGGTCTGCTTGGATTGAGGGGGAAAAAATAAGCAGAGTTAAGTGGGGTTAAATAATGGGAAGTAGAGTGAGGGGATCAATAGAGTGAATACATAGAAGCTTGTTTGGATTGGAGGGAGAGTTAAGTGGAGGTGTTTAATAACTCTTGTTTGAATTGGAGGTTTTGAGTGATTGGAGGATTAATAAAAAAATATGATAGTTACCAAAACAATCTTATTACATATGTCATAAAATTAAATTTGATTGAAATTTTGATCGAATTTGTTAAAATATCTTCACAAATTAGGAATGTACGGAGCAACATGTTGAAAACAAAAAATCGTGATATTTTATAGAACAAATAAGGAATATTTATGACTTTTTAAACAAAATTTCTCAATCACCCTCGCTTACCCTCCAAATTGGGAGATTAAAAAAACGGACAAAAGATGGTGAAATAAACCCCCACTTAACCCTCTATAACTCTCTCCTAAACTCCACCTTCAAACCAAGCATAATTTTATTTTTCTCTTAACTTTTCCTCACTTAACCATATTAACTCTCAATCCAAGCAGACACTCAGGATTTGCGTCACACTTGAGTGAGCTTAATTCAAATGAGACATTTAAGAGTTTGATGGGACACCAATTGGTCAAGAAAACTACCATTCTCAAGGCCTCGTCCAACCACCTTTCAACCAAACTCCCCTACATAAGTGTTACCCAACCCAAGTACAAATGCAACAATATATTTGCCAATGGAACCACCCCCACCCGCACCACCACCGCCACCAGAACCACGGCCACCAGGCCCCGGACCTTGGGACCCACCACCGATGCACCCAAGGCCGCCGGGCCCCCCGCCTCCCTTCTTCGATCCACACGCTCCCGGTCCTCCACCGCCTTTGGAGCCACCACTTCCGCACCCAAGGCCGCCTAGCGCTCCGCCTCCCTCCTTCTATCGCCGGCCTCCCGGTCCTCCACCGCCGCCCCGTCCCGGTCCTCCTCCACCCCCATACTAAGTAATAAACATGCTTATCTGGATCCGCAGTGTATTAACATTATGTCATCCCATGTTTCATCAGTCTCAGAAGCTACTCTATATATTAATTTCTGTATTTGTACTTGTGCTCATGGCATTAGCGTTTCAGTTAATATTAATTATAATTATATCTAATTTATTGGCTTAGCTATGGCCCGACTCAACAACACGAATTGATATGTATATAATTATATCTAATTTTCTAGATCGAGTTATCAAATTGTTATGAATCATAAATTATAGTTCTAATTGTTGGAGTTTTGGTTTTTTCTTTAGAAACTTTAGTCCCACATCGGAAAAAACAAAGAGATTGTATCTCTATATATTAGCTTTGCTATTATTGGAGATGCACATGTGGTGTGGAGGTGCACATGGATTTGCCATGTGGGGTTATTTTTCTAATGAAAAAAAGGCTAAAATCAACAATTAAAGCATTCATGCTTTTTGCTCTTGGAAAATTTATTTCCATGGGAGCTAAGTCCCGTAGGGGCTTAGCCACTCGGACTTGGACTCGGGCTCGGGCTCATGAGGCGTAATGTGGTGTTTTGTTGGCGCACTTTGCACTAAGCATCGTCGCTAGGCGCATAGTGCATTCATGCTTTTTGCTCTTGGAAAATTTATTTCCATGGGAGCTAAGTCCCGTAGGGGCTTAGCCACTCGGACTTGGACTCGGGCTCGGGCTCATGAGGCGTAATGTGGTGTTTTGTTGGCGCACTTTGCACTTAGCATCGTCGCTAGGCGCATAGTGCCATTTAGTTGCTCTGCGTGTGCAGTGCGCGCTCTGTCGCACAGGGTGCAAGGAGCGCGGGGTGTGCACAGTTGGCGCAACTTGCAACAGAACGTGCGTTTGCATGTTCTGGGCGGTTGCTACATGTTCGGAGTGGTTTTTACCACGTCCCTAACTTTGTGGCAACCGAACAGTTGCTGCAGGGCCTATATAAGGCATCCTCTCTCTCTCTCAAGGCTAATTACAGAATAGAAAGAGAAGCCAGCACAGAAAGTTTACGAAGTATTTTTTTAACACAAGTAAACAGAGAATTCAGAAGTGTTCTTTAATACAGTTCTGATCTTCCAGTAGCCTTCAAGAGAGAGAGAGGAAAGGCGCCGCACCAGCGTTGCTTTTGCACGGGAGTTCGTATCCATCCGAGGAGTCAGAAGAGCAGGAGTGTTCCAAGTTCTCCGACGAACTTGCTGGTTCCTGGAAGCTGTTCGTGTAGGACGAATAAAGCTTTGAGCAACGGTGATTATTCACCCCAGCAGGAGTTCTTCCATCTTTCGCCAGTCACCTTCTTCGTTGCTGCCAGTAATTCTGATTGTATCTTTTTTTTAGAAGTACTATGATCTGATTGCTGTTGATTACGAAATCTTTTTAGATTCTCGTAATTCAGAATCACCTTCTTTGAAGTGTTGATTTGAAACATTGTTTTTACAATTGTTTCATTTTTTCAGTTTTCCATCGAAAAATTGTGCCCCGGCACTAACAATCTCAAAGCTTTATTGCTACGATGGAAAAGTTAATGCTTCACTCCTCAATACTGACTTTTGTAAGTTAGAAAAGTTTGATGGAGAGCATTATCAAGTCTGGAAGAGGAAGCTTTATCTCACTCTTTAACTCAGAGACGTTGATCACGTGCTTCTTGAAGAGGAACCTACCGTTCCAGATACTGGGTCTGCTGCCGTAATCACTGCGGCTACTAAACTTCAGGCCAAGTGGAGAAGAGAAAATAGCATTTGCAGGCTGCTTATCCTGAATGCTATGGAGGATTCTCTAGCAGAATCCTACAGTAAGAAGACAATTGCTAGAGACATATGAGCGTCTCTGGAGAAACTGTACGAAGAAGACAAGAACAGGAGCAAGATATTTGTGGTTAAAAAATATCACAAATGGCTCTTTGAGGACGAGAAGTCCATGTTACCGCAGGTAAAAGAATTTCTGAAGCTGCGACAAAAGTTGGAAGACGAGGCGATGTCCCTCCCTGACAAGTTTGTTGTTGGAGGGATTGTCTCAAAGCTCCCCACTGGGTGGAGTAAGTTCTATACAAACATGCATAGAAAGAAGCTTGAGATCAGCCTTGAGGATCTCTTGCAAGAAATCTATGTTGAGGACCAGATGCGGGCTCAACTGAAGGTGGACGCACTGTCCAAGCAATTGGCTAACGCCAATCTGGATCATACCAAGGAACCAAGGAGAAAGCAGGCAGCTTCCCACAACAAGAAGAAGGACCCTAACAATCTGAACGTGAAGGGGACTTCCTTCAAGCGAAAGAAGGCAAAGTCTCAGATGCCTTGTTTCAAGTGTGGCAAGAAGGGCCACTTCAAAAGTAAATGCAAAGCAAAGACCAAGCAATCAGAGCAAGGAGAGCCTAGTAAGGTATCTATGATCACTGATGTTGTTGCTATAATTGTACAGGTTGATGCGGTAAGGACTGACTCTAACTGGTGGATAGACACTGGAGCCTCCTGCCATGTCTGCTCCAGCAAGGAGTGGTTCACCACATATACACCTTCTTCTGAAGTAGTTATGATGGCGAACCAGGCACAAGCTGAAGTGCTCGGGATCGGGACGGTGGTGTTGAAGCTGACTTCGGGGAAGTCTCTGACGCTTCAAGGCGTAAAGCACGTACCTGCTATCGCCAAGAACCTGATCTCAGGAGGCCTACTCTGCAACGTAGGCCTCAGGATGGACATCAATGCTGGGCAGATGGTGATGTCTATCAAGGGAACATATTTCGGGAAAACCTTTTATACCGAAGGAATGTTCAAAATTTAGCTTGTAAATTAGTCCAATGTAATTAATGTGATTAATGAAATCACTCCTTCTGCTTATACTCTTGAGTTGTGGCATAATAGGCTAGGACATGTTCATTGTAAACGAATAAACAAAATATCTAGTCTAGGACTTATCTCTAAGTGTGGGGGTAATATAGAGAAATGTGAAGTTTGTGCTCAAATAAAGATCACAAGGAAACCCTTTCCTCGGGTTAATCGAAGTACAGATCTTCTGGAGTTGGTACACTCAGATATCTGTGACTTCAAATAGTTCTCTACAAAGGCCGGGATGAAGTATTTCATAACCTTCATCGATGACTTCTCAAAGTATGCATTCGTCTACTTGCTGAAGGCTAAAGACGAAGCATTCGAGAAGTTCAAGCAGTTCAGAGCCGAAGCTGAGCGACAGACTGGACAACAACTCAAAAGAATAAGAAGTGATCGAGGTGGGGAGTACAGGTCTCATGAATTCATATCGTTCTGCAAAGAACATAGAATTGTCAATGAGACTACGGCTCCGTACTCTTCTCAATCAAACGGAGTAGCAGAGAGGAAGAACAGAACGTTAACAGAAATGATTAACTCAATGTTGTTGACTGCGGGTCTTCCTAAGTGCTACTGGGGAGAAGCTGCACTGACGGCTACTTTTATTCTCAATAGTGTGCCTCATACAACTTCTGACATTACTCCTCATGAACTCTGGTTAAAAATCAGACCTAACTTGAATGTCATTCGAGTGTAGGGGTGTCTGGCATATGTCAAGCTTCCAGATCTGAAGATTCAGAAGCTTGGGACAAGGACTACTAAGACGATCTTCTTAGGGTATGCCGAAAAGAGTGATGCTCGGAGATTTCTTGATATTGAATCAAATTATATCATCGAATCTCGCGACGCAGAATATTTTGAAGACAAGTTTACAAGGCACAAGAATATTGTTCTTGCGGATGTACTGGAGAACAATGAGGGTGCGCAGGAAACTGAAGTCTTCAATGAAGATGTGGTCCAAGAAGATGTTGTTGTTGAAACAACGGTTGAACCAGATCTCGCCGAGCCGTCGACGAAGCGAGTGAGGAGGCCGAAGGACTTCGGAAGTGACTTTGTCACCTATCATGTGGAAGCAGATCCGCTTATAATGTCCCGCTCCGCATGGTGCATTATGCTGAATCGTTGACTCGAAGAGTTGCGTTGACCCGATTACGTATCGATGCGAATCGATACAAAGTGTTAAGTGGTCCCGAGGAATACATCGAACTAAGTCGATACGAAGAGTTGCCTTATCCCAAAGAATGTATCGAGTGAATCGATGTGAAGCGTCGCGTTGCCTCGAAGGATAAGTGCGTTGAGACGGCTCGAAGATTCTAAGAAATCGAATCGACCAAGGCGCAAGTTTGAATCGATGCAAGTATTGATTTTAGTTGGTTTTATGTGTAGGTTATACGTTTACGCTAAAATATTAAAGGTCGATTTTTTGCCTTATTCAGTAAGGGGTCCGCGAAAGCAAATCGTCGCCTTGCGACGGGCTGAGACATTGGCACGGTTAGCCCAAATCGGATGTATAATTCAATAAGCACGAAGTGCTCGAATGGCTAAGTCAGGATAGTTGCCCGTACGATGAAGTTATGGAATCGAGCCGCATCGGCTCGGCGAAACGACAAAGGGCTTATCGATATAAGGTGGGGGGACATTAACTCTCTTTTCTACTCTTTCATGCTTAAGTAAAATACATATTATTGTATGCTGAGTTAACCTATCATTGCCACGGGCGTGGCTCGATAGAGAGTTAAACGTAGTGCGTGTCGAACACTAGATAGAACAATTAAAATGAATCATACGACAGACGTACGAGTCGCTATGGAACATTGGATATTGCAAAGGCGAGCGCCTCGGTACGCAAGCCACAATAATGTGGGATAACTGTATTCGGCGAGTGCCTTAGTGCACGAACCATACCGTGCCTTCGCGCACAAGTTAGAACGGCTAGAACATTGAAAGACAATAGGCGAGCGCCCTAGCGCGTGTAATGACCCACTCCACCCTAGCGGAATATCAAGTCAAACGGCAAGTACAACGACTCAAACGAGCCGTCGACCCGAAGAGTTGGCATCGACAGATGAAGATTCGATGCAAGGCTTACATTGGCCCGTCGAAGATGAATCCAGATTTAGACTTTCAAAGGCGTGCTCGGAGTATCGCTCGGCCGATGCGAACATCGCTAAGGTGGGTGGCTCCGATGAACCCGTCTTTGCTTCGCCTAGACACATAACAATACGGACACTAATGCTAGAATCGCTAGGCGATAACACCGCGCATGCTAATAAATGAC
The DNA here is from genome assembly GCA_029216955.1 of Iris pallida. Lineage (NCBI taxonomy): Eukaryota > Viridiplantae > Streptophyta > Magnoliopsida > Asparagales > Iridaceae > Iris > Iris pallida. The sequence continues at coordinate 2,209,938 of JANAVB010025198.1, forward strand.
TCAACGCACATAGCTAAGGGAATAATCCCATCTTGTATGCTTGTATAGAATATGGAAAAGAACATAGAAAATACGAGAACTCTTGCACCGTGCTCCACGCTCGTGCTAAGGCATAAGCTTACGTGCAAGTCCCTTATGCGTTCAACAATAAAATAATGAATGGTTTACAACAATGAAACGGAAGACTATCGACATAGTCGTTCCGAGTAGAGTATAGCAACATTGAAAGACTTCGGGACCGATGGGTCGCCAAGGCGACTCCCGCACGGGGAGTTGCAAAATGTATAAATGAATGAATGAATATGTGAATGAAATGAATCAATGAACAAACGGACAAGTGAAAGAAAAAAAAAGAAAGAATGAAGAAAAGATAAGAAAGAAAGGAATGGTTAGCGACAGGTGTGACGGGCACGTACGACGGGGCTCGCTACCCGCGCTGCACGGACGCCAACCTGGTCGATAACGCATTTTGGCTAAGGGTTAGCCTATGGCTCAAAGACAGCCGTTAAGTTAAAATGACAATAAAATACGAAATGGTCGTGGACGGCTCGTGCACGAGTAAAAAGGGATTCCAAGGGTAACGAACGACATTTTCGTGGCCGGCCTAGGCGGAATCATGGCCTACGGGCGTACAGGTGTGCAGGCTTGGGCACATAACCAAACGTAGGTCCGGTTATTCAATAGTCTATCAAGGTGTACCAGCCATCACGCTTGATAGATGAGAATGCCACAGGGGAAAATGTCCAAAATGGTTGACATGCCAGCGACCAGTGCATATAGATTTAAGTGGGCTTTGCTGGTGGCAATCCACGTGCAAGTCCTTGCATTGAAATCAAAGTAATCTAAGTTAGCTTAATAAAGCGCCCTCTGAACAGACATTGAATGTAACATACAAATGATCAAAAGTGCTTCGGCAAAGGAGCTAGAAAACATGCCTACGACATGCTAGGACCCAAGGCGGGGATACGCCCTTGATATTGAAAGTTTATATGAGACACGTTAAGTTATTCCTTATGAATTATTGACTAACTTGGTTTACTTTGGATAGGGAAGGCCGGATGGTAAGTATGGGTAAGTCGTGCATGTATTTTCATGCGACACTTGAATTCGGCAACACGAGATAGGCTTGGAATATGCATGAAAATGATCCTAAGGCAAGATTAGAAAGACAATGAATGATAGAGATGCACAAAAGTAAATGGAACGTGTTTGGTAATGATAGCATTGTGGGCGAGCTAGCCTCCCCACCAGTGCATAACAATGTACTGATAATCCCACAGTCTGCTTGCAGGATGCAGGAGATGCCGGCGGGTGCGGAGTTTCCATCGAACGTGTTAAGGCGCGGAGCCAACATCCGGGGCCTTGGGACGTTGCAAGAAGCTGAAGCACCTACACAGGACATAATGTATCGGAACATCGCCATGAATCATTCTATGTTATAAGCCACTTGGCACGCCTTTTATGTTTCAGAGAGAGCTTGAGCGAATTGTAATATCGGCCTAGCGCCGCTTGTAAATTTCTTGAAAATCAATAAAGAGTTTGAATTTACTTCAATTTTGTGTTCGTTTACTTTCCACTGCAAATGGGGACACTCTGTGCGACTCTGTGGCCTAGCTCAAATCGGCCGTTTCTGGACTTGGCCTTGCACGGGCGCAACCTAGGCCCGTGCGGCATCACGCCTTAGCGAGGACGATCGCTCCTACGGGAGCGGGGCGTGACAGATTGGTATCAGAGCACGGCTTTACGTCCTTGGATTTCATTTCGATTTTCTCAGTTTTGAAAGCTCGTTGAAACAAAGGAAGTGTACGCACTCTCTCGTTGTACCTTGGGATGTTCCATACAATAAGTCTAATATTTTTAAAAGTTTGTACAAGTACTCGGTTGAAGGGATCGATAGGCAAAGGCCTTTGTGCCGAACCACGACATACTTGAGTTGGAAGGAACCGATGCTAAGAGTTAGCAAAACGCAAGACGTGCTTGAATAACCTTACGCTGACAATAGCGAACGAGTACACGAGACCGAAGTATAGTTCGAACGAGATGGTTATGCGGCACGACTTAGTCCACGTGTCGCGCACCTTGACTTTTTGGTGCAATCGAGTTGCGAGCGATATCAAGTACCGCTCGATCGGGAACAATCTACACTTAGAGTGTATGTCGATAGGAATGCTATCGAGTTCACGCTTAGGCGTGCATGGAAGATTAATTTAGATCTTGAAGAATAGTACGAACGACCTAGTGCGTCGATACGATGTGAGCGATTAAGCTAGAGATTCGTCAAACGAATCTGAAAAATATCTTAGCAAATAATGCGAATGTGATTGAGGATTTATAGAATGACTTGAACCTGAGTGGTGTATGTGATAGCTTCGAGGAAGAATAAGAATAAGTGTCGACGACTAGTCGAGTGGCTCGAACCCTGAGTGGTGTATGGACGTCATAGAAATTGTTCGAGCGAAACTAAAGGATTTACGGATCGTACGAGTATGTCGGCAAGCGATACGATCGCGCAAAGCCTTAGAACGTGTCACGCTTAGTTGGTCGTGACTTCAAAAGTCCCGAACGAGATATCGCTGGACAACTTGTCAATGGGCAACGCGAGTTAGAAAATGGTTCAGAACGATGAATGAAAATGAATGGACTTGATTGAGAAAACTTAGAGGATCGCACGTACGATTTCGGATTGATACAAATGAATTATGACTTGAGTTTGAGCAACGATCTTGAAACTAGCTTGAGGAATAGCAGTTGAACTTCATCTTGAATATTAAATGAAATTATGGAATATCCAACTCAGACAACAGCATCAACGTACGACTCGAAATCGGTTGCAAAGGAAGATCGTCAGGTTACGCATATCGTCGATGGTATTGAGGCGTATTAAAGATCGATATACGATAACTCGGGGGTACTCTGACTCGGCGAATGACGATCATGCAAATGTCATTGTCCCGTTGGATGCTATACTTGGGATGTTAAAAATGTGTCGAGGAAAAGATATATTTAGCTCGAGGATTTTCTAGTTGAACGTATGACGGTCAGACTATCGAATTGATTTGGCTTGGATGAAAATGTGAATGCTTGGATTTGCTTCGTTGACAACCATAACGTTGACGTTCTTGTCTTATGCGAATACAACTCCAGCCTCGTACATGCGTCGCGCTAGATTATGGAGATCACTCCGCGTGAGCGCTGATATGGTAATTTATACAGCGGAAGTGATTAAACTTGGATGGCGTGGCAATCTGATTGCTTCGACTTATGGTTTGACGCGAAGGTGGAATCGTGAATGAATTTGTGTGCTTGAAGAATTGAACTTGAGGACTGAGTAGGTTCAATCCGCGTATCGAGAATGGGTTAGTCTAAAACTTAAACAAGAGTTACGCCCCGATGAGAATGATTATTCTGCGGGAGCGTTGCATGGTGATTCATGAACCGCCGTGGATAATCGGACTCGTGTGAGATTGGGACACAATGTATTATCGAGCTGGATGACCTCGTGATCGAATACACAAATTGGTTAGAACTGGTGATTGAACGGAATTGAATATGTGCGACGTAAGTCTTGATGCGAATTAGTTGATCATGCTCGATGTTTAGAAATTTGAGTAAAACGAACTTGGGTAGAAACTCCCGTACAAGCGAACAAATAGTTTGACCATAGGATTTGGGGAGAGCGTCGCGCAACGACCTTGTACGACGAGCCACGGACCTGACGTGTAACTATGACCTTGTGAGCTGACCTAGCGGATAGGCGGATGATCCTATGCCGAGTGATTGAACCTGTACGATGGCATTTACAGTATCGTCTGGACGGACGATAGACTTGGGCAACAAGACTTAGAGTAGGACGGGGAACTGGGAGTGTGCGTGAACGACGGCGAGATTGGCCCCAAACGAAGAAAAAGATAGGAATGGATGATTCGCAAGTAAAGTTGGGATAACGAATTGAATCATTTGGTCGGAAGACGTACTCGATGATAGTACAATACTTGGTCTCGAATCGGACGAGAATTACTTAGACTTGGTCGACCCCGCTAAGAAGAAATCGTATTGATTTCGTTGACAAGAGCGCTTGAGAAGCGAATTGAATCATCTCGAGGACCGAGATAAACGATATGTGATACACACATGAGTTCGATTTTAAATCGAAGTTAGCAAAACGATCGACAAATCGAAACTATCACGAGTAGCTTGTCCGACTTCGCTAGTTGCTAAGCTTGGTTGAAATGTACGTATTCGGGGGACGCCTTGAATGCGTGTACGATCCAAACTCAGCGATATGATGAACTCGAATGCAGCTGCAAGTGGGTGTTGAGATGCGCATGAACGAATGAGTGAGTTTGCCTCAGCCTACGACTCTCGTGTTTGAGAATTTCAACGCACCTCGTACGACCGTTTCAGTCCCATGACACGTCAAAACAGCAACCAAATCGAAGAAACACTTGAATTGAATAAGTGCCATCAACTCTAAAATGAATGAAAAGTTATTCAATAAAATCGACCAAACGTATGCGACACGGAACTTGGAAAGGTACCGAGCATGGTTCGATGCCATCGAACGATAAACCCATTCGATAGGGATTGTCTAAGAAACGTGATGACACGAGTTAAGGAACGGTAGGATGACCTGCACTCAGGAAGTCTCGAGGACGAGACTTGTTTTGAGTGGTGTATTATGTAATGACCCGCTCCGCCCTAGCGGAATGCCGATTCAAACGGCAAGTGCAACGACTCAAACGAGCCGTCGACCCAAAGAGTTGGCATCGACAGATGAAGAATCGATGCAAGGCTTACATTGGCCCGTCGAAGATGAATCCAGACTTAGACTTTCAAAGGCGCGTTCGGAGTATCGCTCGGCCGATGCGAACATCGCTAAGGTGGGTGGCTCCGATGAACCCGTCTTTGCTTAGCCTAGACACATAACAATACGGACACTAATGCTAGAATCGCTAGGCGATAACACCGCACATGCTAATAAATGACTCAACGCACATAGCTAAGGGAATAATTCCATCTTGTATGCTTGTATAGAATATGGAAAAGAACATGAAAAATACGAGAACTCTCGTACCGCGCTCCACGCTCGTGCTAAGGCATAAGCTTACGTGCAAGTCCCTTATGCGTTCAACAATGAAATAATGAATGGTTTACAACAATGAAACGGAAGACTATCGACATAGTCGTTCCGAGTAGAGTATAGCAACATTGAAAGACTTCGGGACCGATGGGTCGCCAAGGCGACTCCCGCACGGGGAGTTGCAAAATGTATAAATGAATGAATGAATGAATATGTGAATGAAATGAATCAATGAACAAACGGACAAGTGAAAGAAAGAAAAGAAAGAATGAAGAAAAGATAAGAAAGAAATGAATGGTTAAGTTATTAACATGAGACACGTTAAGTTATTCCTTATGAATTGAAAGTTTACATGAGATTGAAAGTTTACATGAGACACGTTAGGACCCGAGGCGGGGATACGCCCTTGATATTGAAAGTTTACATGAGACACGTTAAGTTATTCCTTATGAATTGTTGACTAACTTGGTTTACTTTGGACATGGAAGACCGAACGGTAAGTATGGGTAAGTCGTGCATGTATTTTCATGCGACACTTGAATTCGGCAACACGAGATAGGTTTGGAATATGCATGAAAATGATCCTAAGGCAAGATTAGAAAGACAATGAATGATAGAGATGCACAAAAGTAAATGGAATGTGTTTGGTAATAATAGTATTGTGGGCGAGCTAGCCTCCCCACCAGTGCATAACAATGTATTGATAACCCCACAGTCTGCTTGCAGGATGCAGGAGACGTTGGCGGGTGCGGAGCTTCCATCGAACGTGTTAAGGTACGGAGCCAACATCCGGGGCCTTGGGATATTGCAAGAAGCTGAAGCACCTATACAGGACATAATGTATCGGAACATCGCCATGAATCATTCTATGTTGTAAGCCACTTGGCACGCCTTTTATGTTTCAGAGAGAGCTTGAGCGAATTGTAATATCGGCTTAGCGCCGCTTGTAAACTTTTTGAAAATCAATAAAGAGTTTGAATTCACTTCAATTTTGTGTTCATTTACTTTCCGCTGCAAATGGGGACACTCTGTGCGACTCTGTGGCCTAGCTCAAATCGGCCGTTTCTGGACTTGGCCTTGCACGGGCGCAACCTAGGCCCGTGCGGCATCACGCCTTAGCAAGGACGATCGCTCCTACGGGAGTGGGGCGTGACAGCGCACAAGCCACGGACATTGAATGCTAAGTCATAGAACATCGAAAATACGGTTGAAACGTGCCTTCGTGCACGAGATAATAAAAGATGGCTTCGTCGCGAAAGAATACAGTTGTGGCATGAATGTGGCGGAACTGTCGGATATGACATAATGCCTCGAAAGGTGTTCGGGACCTTCGGGTCGTTCGGTTGACGAGCATTGTGTTGAGGCATGATGCCATTGAACATTGAAATGAAGTATGAAACGAAAAAATATAGAAAGTTAACGGAAAAAATACGAGACGATAATGCTGCATGGTGCCCTTCGAAATGTTCGCGGCCTTCGGGCGTTCGATGAGAACATTTGGACGTTGTGCCAATTAAAATAGAGATAAGCGAACTTGCTTGGTTGTATGGAAATAAGATGCGTTGCATGGTCAAATGGACTTAAAGATATAAAAGCTCGTGCATGGGTATTCCCTCGAATGCGGCGCGCCAGGGCGCTGGGACCGTTCGGCCTAGGAGGGATTCGTTTTCGGTATTGTTGGTGCACTTCATTTAGAAGGGTAGCGACCTTCTGGTGAATGTGATAAGCCACTTGCTGCGATTATTTCGATGGCATCTGATGTTGGTTAGCAACCGCACAGAGTTAACATCGTCTTATGTTTCGATTCGATAAATATAAGTCCATTCTAGCCCGAAAAGCTAGTAACCTTCATATAGTTAAGGGCGACGGGTTTGGAAGTGCAAGGTATACGTATCCTGCATGGAAAGATCTAAATAAAGGGCACTTATAACATGACAGGGAAAACGGATAGGCGTATTCACCTTGCGTTAGTGCAAGGGCGAGTGCGTCGATATTGCTAAGTCGTGCCACGAATCAAACACGAGATTGCTTGTCTGTTTACTTACGCGAGTTGAATAACATGCTTGCCATGCTTTACAGTCTTCGAATATGCCATGAACTCATCCTAAGGAGAACATAGAAAGAGAACTATATTGTATGTTTGCATGAATCAATACAATACTAAATGTCAGTTTGTTAAGTGGGTTTTTGATCAGTACAGCGAGGACGAAAGTACTAATCCCCCACTAGTTTGCTAGCAGGTTCAGGGATTGGCCTGCTCACGGCGGAGCTTTTCTTGAACGCGTTGAGGCTTGGAATGCCGAAGCGCATTGAAGCGTGCGATCGCATTGACGCTCGGACTCGCGACAGTATTGATGCGGCCGAGATATAGAAGGCATGATGTATGGAACGGTGAAATCCTTTGTGGGCAAGAGAGAACCTGAGTGTTGTAGCCAATCTGGCAATTTCCGTTGGGCTATCGAAAGCCTTTGTAATCTGATTTTGAATATCAATAAAGTGAATCGTTTTCGTATACTCTGTTTTGCCTTTCGTTGTTAACGTTCAACTCAAAGATAACCATTTGAGAACTTGTCATCTTGCCTTGCACGAGTGCAACTCCAGGCTCGTGCGGCATCACACCCCAGCGAGGACGATGATTCGGGTGATCCCGGGTCGGGGCGTGACAAATTGGTATCAGAGCTCTAGGCTCAATTTCCTCTGGACGCTTGCTTCATTTCAGTTCTAAAAGTTGGCCACCACCAATCGAAATTATCTTAACTCTACTCGATGCCACACTGGATGTTCCATAGAATAAGTCTAATACAAATCATGTAATTTTGTCGTGTGTTGTTTTGGAAATTACATGGTGTTGCTTGAAAAGTCGGGAAAGGTTTGTTGCTGCAAGTGCAACGAGTTACGAGATGTGAGTTCAAGGATTTGTTGCCACGGATGCAACACGTCGTGAATTGTAATTTGAGATATTCGTTGTTTGCAACGAACGATACGAGAAATGTTGGTTGCATCGATACAATGAAAGTCGTGGAATGTTGCTGCAGCAATTGCCACGCGTTGATTGTAAATGATGCGTTGAAAGGAAAATGAAAATTAATATTGAATGTGTCGAACGGATTCACATATCGATTTCGAATGTGCGTTTGCGATGAAAAGCGATAAGTCAATATCGAATGTGTTGAAATGGATTTGAGCATTGACTTTGAATATCGGAAATGAAATGTTGCACGATGTGCAATGCGTATTGAGAATAAAATGTTGCACGAGGTACGGTAAATATCGAAAATAAATCGTTGCACGATGTGCAATACGTATTGAAAGTAAAATGTTGCACGTGGTACAACGCATGTCGAAAGTAAAATTTATTGCACGTGGTGCAACGCGTATCAAAGTAATCGCTGCACGAAGTGCAACGGATATTGAGAATGAATTTTTGCATAAGATGCAACGGAAGAAAAACAAACGTTATAAATCGAGAAACAAAAATCGGTTCGGTTGCGCACCGAGCTTGTGTTGGCAAATAAAAACATTGGCCGAGTTACGTCAGATTTTGATTAATCAAAGTTACGATTGTGATCAAGCACGATCACTGAGAAAATCGTGAGTCGGAAGAGATCGTTTGTTCGTAAAGAGTTCGTTGCGACGGAAGTAACTTGATTTCTGGGTGGTATATGGCATACCACCGATGCAATGAATGGCTCGATTCCGAGTGGTATATGTAATACCACTTGTGCGATGAATTGCATCGACAATTTGTGAAAATTACGGAAGTTTTGTCCACAACGGAGGGGATAGCACCGAGACTCGATTGAGAATTTGTATTACGGCATGTTGATGCAAGTGTTTTTCGATGATCGGTTAGAACGGTAAGGCGGGGCTTGTAACATTGAATGATACATCGATTAAAAATTTATGTGTCGGTCGAATGACGGGAACTAGCGAAATGATTATGCCTTGAGGCAACATTCGGATCGACAGGATAGGAAACTCGAAATGTTGAAATCGAACCACACGACTTGCGAGCTCGATGAAAATGTTGGGCGATACAAATTATAATCAAATCGCATGACTTGCGATTTCGATAAGAAATGTTGGACGAGATGAATCGAATCGCACAACTTGCGATCTCGATAGAAATGTTCGGCTAGGCGAATCGAATCGTACGACTTACGATTTCGATAGAAATGTTGGGCGATGCGAATTATAATCGAATCGCACGATGTGCGACTTTGGTGAAAAGTTGGTTGACGCGAGTAATCATGCCTAAGAAATAGTTGGTTACGTTACGGCGAAACTCATTTGAGTACGACTGAAAATGCGCAAAACTTAGAGGGCGAGATCGTATGACTTGAGGGTTCGATGTTGGATAATCGGTAACTCAGTTACGCGATCAAAGTATAGCGGGATGCGGCAAATCGGAGAACGAGTCGATGCGTATGGAAAAGTTCGTTACGAACTTGGATGTATGCGATGCGAGTTAAGTTGACGTTGAAACGGATTCAAAGTTGACCCTTACGTTATCAAAATGGATACGGCGTATCGAGATCGATACGTAAGGAAAAGTAAACGATGTGAGAATACAAAATAGAGTATGCCTCGCACTATAAAATTTTGTAAGTAACCATGCGAGAATGAAATGAACTTGGTTGATCGTAAATTTTGTGATTGATCAGGGCGAGACTATAAGTCATCGACGACTGCTCGATGCGTATAGTATCTCGTATGTCGACCGCGAAATAAGATAGAATCAAACTCGATACGAGTAAATGTTTCGTAAATTACGGAATCATCGACGGCCGTGCGTGACTTTACTCGAAGGATAGTTGCGCATCAGTTGTGCCGATAGAAATGGTTATGTACGGATTTGGGTAGTCGCATAGAAATAATCGGAACGTGATTTGGCTCTGAAATAAGATATAGCATGGTTCGTAGTAAACTGTCCTTCGGTGATGATCCACAATTATCGAGCGTAGCTTCGGGACAGCTGACCCTAGAAGACTTGACCGCCAAATCAAATTGAATGTTGCAGACTGTAAGATGACCCATGCGATATCGTATATGAGATTGCATCAATAACAAATACAATGTGGTGCATGTTGACGATAAGTCTAGGCGATCGAGAATTGTTGGAACAACTTTCGATTGAGAATGATATGGTTAGATTTGAGTATCCGTCGGATGAATACTTGAATGGTTATGCTGGTCGACGATCAAACTAGAAATTCACCAATGAACTTGGTGATTCGAATAGGCGATTGCGAGAATCGTGCTATGTACGAGAGAGAACGAAAAGAGAATGGCATACGAGTTATGTCATTAGATTTGATTCGTCTTGCAATTGAGCTTGCCTGAATCGAAATTATGTTCGATGTTGTGAGACGGATAAGTCGGGAATTTGGAAATTGAATTCCTACTCGTTAGTAATCGAACGTAAGACACGTCGTAAGGACCTTCATGTAAAAGGCGATCGTTGTCTTGAGCACGGTCGTCTCGATGTAAACTGTTATGTCGAATAGATTGTGGCCTTTGTGCAATGTCAATTTAAACTTGCGTCGGAAGGATTTGAGCACGGTGTCTAGATAAGTCACCTAGCGGACGTAGTCCTGAATGTTGATGCTTTTGCAAGTCAACAAAAGAGAATTATGTCGAGATAAGATACGAATTAAAACATCAGAAATCGTTGGATAAGTGACGTCGAACGCAAGGCATTGCGGAGACTCGTTGTGATCGGATGCGCGACGGCTTGACGCGATGCGTAGAATTGATAGTCCCGATGAAACATACAAAGTAAGAAATGCGATTTGTGAATCACATCGTGTGCCTTGACTTTTGTTGGAGGATCGTGTCACGCCCCGCTTCCGTAGGAGCGATCGTCCTCACTAAGGCGTGATGCCGCACGGGCCTAGGTTGCTTCCGTGCAAGGCAAAGTCCAGAAACGGCCGATTTGAGCTAGGCCACAGAGCCGCACAGAGTGTTCCCATTGCAGCGGAAAGTAAATAAACACAAGTAGAAGCGAATTCGAACTCTTTATTGATATTCAAGAAGGTTACAAGCGGCGCTAGGCCGATATTACAAATCGCTCGAGCTCTCTCTCTGAAACATAAAAGGCGTGCCAAGTGGCTTACTGTTAGGGTTATATACTAAAAGCATCACTTTTGTAGTAACCTTATTTCTTTAAATTTTGAATGAGAATCATATGGGCAAATGTTTGCATATTGTATTTGTTGCAAGTGTTAATGCAAATGTCTGATATTCTATATTGTAGATAATATGGTGTATGGTGTCACACAGAAGATCATATTATCAGTTTTCTATGGAGTATATAAATAGTTCACAACCTAGATGGACTTGGACAATCTATTGGAAAGATTGTAGTGTAATCTGGTATTAGTCTATCTTGACTATAGGTTTACACTAGTACACTTTGTGTGTATTGAACAGGACCACTTGAGGTTGTTCTCTTTGTACTGACTACATGAGAGAACAAACACCTCTGTTATTATGGATGCTTGTACTCTTAATCCGGATATAATAACGGATATATATGTGCAATGTGCATTACTTTGACTCATAAAAGAGTGAGATTCATTATGGATCAACAACCTCTATGAATTGGGTAATAACATTGTATGTATGATGGGCTGTTGATTATAAATGGAATCCATGTCCCGATACATCGGGTTGATAATATCCTCTTAAGGAGCTCATAAGGATTGTCATGTAAACCCTGCAGGTGGATTATATCCGACATGACCAATATAGTTGAGCGGTACTACTTAAGGATAAAAGATGTCGAATCAATATAGTTGTCAGTAACTTAATTTGATCGACGGACATACGATATCTTAACATGGGGAGCCAAACGAGCATATAATAAAAGAAGCCCACAAACATAATTTGGGATTAGAGAGGTAGTGCAACAATAGCTCATTAGTGGACCGAGCTATTGTTAATGGGCCTGGATTGTGTGTTCGGGCTGAACACGGGATATCCAGATCCGTTAGGAGGCCTAACCCTAATTTCTCCTCATGGTCCCTGCCGTAGCCTATATATATCCTCTATTCTCTGGTCGCCAGATGAATGATTAGAAATCTGAAATTTTCTCTAAATTTGTGATTCACGTAAGGAGAGAAAGAGAGTGCTGCCAAGGAGAAGAAAAGTTTGGGAGATCGTCGCCCACACGACGTCCAACTCGAGGAAGGAATACGTACAGAAGATCTTGGGGTCGTCCGTTCGAGATTGCCAGGAATTACTTGTCTCCTTTTCGCCGCATATATAATTTGTGAACCCTAGTTTCCGCCTATGAAGGGTTAGAACACGTATTTGATCTGTTTAACTTTCTATCGATCAATACGCACACCAAAGGAAGGGTTCTGGGAATCCCCAGTTCCATCACTTACAAGATGGAATGATACATGGTGATGTTCTAATACATTATGTCCTGTATAGGGTGCTTCAGCTTCTTGCAACGTCCCAAGGCCCCGGAGTTGGCTCCGTACCTTAACACGTTCGATGGAAGCTTCGCACCCGCCGGCGTCTCCTACTTCCTGCAAGCAGACTGTGGGGTTATCAGTACATTGTTATGCACTGGTGGGGAGGCTAGCTCGCCCACAATGCTATCATTACCAAACACGTTCCATTTACTTTCGTGCACCATGTAATACCCCGCTCCGCACGGTACATTACGCTGAAGCGTTGACTCAACGAGTCGCGTGGACCGAAAGAATGTATCGATGCAAAACGATACGAGAGCTAAGTTGTCCCGAGCAACGCATCAAACTGAGTCGATGCGAAGAGTTGCCTTGTCCCTAAGAATGCATCGAGTGAATCGATGCGAAGCGCCGCGTTGCCCCGAAGGATGAGTGCATTGAATCGGCTCGAAGATTCTAAGAAATCGAATCGACCAAGGCGCAAGTCCGAATCGAAGCAAGTATTGATTTTAGTTGGTTTCGTGTGCAGGTCATACTTTGACGGGAAAATATTAGAGGTCGATCTTTTGCAATATTTAGTAAGGGGTCCGCGAAACCAAATTGTCGCCTTACGACGGGCAGAGACTTGGGCACGCTAAGGTGAATTGGGCGTATAACTCAACGAAGTACGAAGTGCTCGAATGGCTAAGTCAGGAGAGTAGCCGTACAACAAAGTTAGGGAATCGAGCCGCATCGACTCGGCAAAATAATGAAGGCGTATCGACTCAAGGTGGGAGGATTGACTTCTTTTTACTCCTTCATTCGATAAGTCAAATATATTATTGTATGCTAAGTTAACCTATCGACGCCACGGGCGTGGCCGATCGGAGATAAAATCGTAGTGTGAGTCGAACACTAAGTTAGAACAATTGAAATGAAACGTGCATCAATATGCACGAGTCGTTATGGGACATTAGATATCGCTAAGGCGAGCGCCTCGGTGCGCAAGCCGCAAGAACATGGGATAACTGTAATTGGCAAGTGCCTTAGTGCACGAACCATACCGTGCCTTTGCTGCACGAGTTAGACGGCTAGAACATTGAAAGACAATAGGCGAGCGCCCTAGCGCGCAAGCCCCGAACATTGAATGCTAAGTTATAGAACATGGGAATATGGTCGGAACGTGCCTACGTGCACGGGATAATAAAAGATGGCTTCGTTGCGAGAGAATACAGTTGCGGTATGAATGTGGCAAAACTGTTGGATATGACATGTTGCCTCGAAAGGTGTTCGAGACCTTCGGGTCGTTCGGTTGACGAGCATTGAGTTGAGGCACGATGCCATTGAATCATCGAAACGAAGCATGAAATGTAAGAACACAGAAAGCTAACGAAAGAGATGCGAGACGATAAGTCTGAGTCTCGGACTCAAGACTATGTTTGGTTGTTTGAATTTAACTGTTGAATGATAGGGCGTTGCATGGTCGATTGGAATGGGCTCGAGATTAATATGATATTAACTCGTGCACGAGTATCCCCCCAAACGGGTAAATGCCGGAGGTCTCCGGAACCGATTTGGCCGCGGAGGGATGAATAATCTTTGTAGGCGCACATCCTTAAACAAGATGGAAGAAGCCGCAAATGATGGCATGTACCGGGAACGTTTCGGTTGTTTGGAAGAGTGACCCAACCCGTGAAACGCCGACAGCCCAACCAAATAGTGAGAAAAGAAGGAGAGAAAAGAAAGGAACTCCTTTAGTCCATTCCGGCGCGGATACGCCAACGACCCGCATATAGCTAAGGAACGATGGGTTGAAAGCGTAGGCGCGTGTGCGTCCCGCATATAGATCCTACTTAGAGATGCACTATAACATGACAGGGATGGATCGAGGCGTATTCACCTTGCGTCAGTGCAAGGGACGCAAGGGCGAGTGCGTCGACTTGGTAAGTCACGCCACGAATCAAACACGAAATTGCTTGTTTGCTTGTCTATTCAATTCGATAACATGATGATATGATAACATGCTTTACGCTTTCGAAGATGCCATGAAATTGACCCTAAGGAGAACATAGCAAGATCATAAGCTAAGTTGCATGATTCAACATAAAGATTAAAATGTCGGTCTGGAAAGATTATCTTTGCTTCAGTACATGCGAGGACGAACGTACTGATCCCCCACCAGCTTCATGCAGGGTGCAGGGAATGGATTGCTCGCGGCGAAGCGTTGCTTGAACGTGTTAAGGCTTGGAATGCCGAAGCGCATTGAAGCGTGCTATCGTATTGACGCTCGGACTACGCAGTTGGATTGATGCGGCCGAGATATAGAAGGCATAATGTATGGAACGGTAAAATCCTTTGTGGGCAAGAGAGAACCTGAGTGTTGTAGCCAATCTGGCATATATTGTTAGGCTATCGAAAGCCATTGTAATCTCAGTTTCGAATATCAATAAAGAGAATTGTTTTGTATACTCTGTTTCCTTTCGTTGTTAATATCGAACCAAAAGATAACCATTTGAGAACTTGTCATCTTGCCTTGCACGAGCGCAACTCCAGGCTCGTGCGGCATCACGCCCCCTACGAGGACGATGATTCGGGTGATTCCGGGTCGGGGCGTGACACACCGTCTATCATTGATTGTCTTTCTAATCTTGCCTTAGGATCAGTTTCATGGCATATTTCATGACCTATCTCGTGTTATCGAATTCAAGTGTCGTATGAAAAATACATGCTCGACTTACCCATACTTACCGTCCAGCCTTTCCTGTCTAAGGTAAACCAAGTTCATCAACAATTAACATGAAGTAACTTAATGTGATTCATGTGAATATTCAATGTTACGGGCGTGTCCATGTCTCGGGTTCTAGCATGTCACGGGCATGTTCTAGCATGTCGTAGGCATGTTTCAGAGTGTTATATTTCAAGCATGTTCAGGGTGTTACGTTTCGAGCATGTTCAGCATGTTACATTTCAAGCATGTTCCGAGTGTTATATTTCAAGCATGTTCAGGCATGTTATATTTCGAGCATGTTCATGTTCAGGATGTTACATTGCAAGCATGTTCGGGAGACACTTCATTTAGTTAACTTTACTACTTGTTTCAATACAAGAACTTGCACGTGGATTGCCACCAGCATAGTCCACTTAATCTACATGCATGGGTCGCTGGCTTTACAAGCCATTTTGGACATATCACGTGGGCATTATCACCTATCGAAGCGTGATGGCTGGTACACCTTGATAGTCTCTTGAAATGCTTGGCCTTACGTCTCTTTGAGTGGCCGAGCCTGTCACGCCCCGATCCCGCTAGGGTCGTCCGTCTTGCCTGGATCCCTGCGAGATCGATCGTCCTCGCTAAGACGTGATGCCGTGCAAGCCTAAGTTGCGCTTGCACAAGGCCATGTACCTGCACAAAAACAACTAGTCAAGCAAAACACACACACACACCCATTAGTCAAGCAAAACACACGCACACACCCATTGTAGAAAAATAAATGTTGGACACAGAGATTTGAAATGGAAATACTCATTTTATTCATTGCTTGATAGGAATACAAATACAAAGCTTTGCAACTCAGATTTGCCTTATAATTTGGCTACAAGATTCTTTTTGAAATACTCTTTTGAAATTAGCCACAATGCCCATACATGATATCCTTTTATTACAAGCTGGAATTGAAAGACACCTTCAGAAGGAAAAGAAACTTGAACTGGACTGGAATGAAAAGTAAAATTCGAGGCGATCCACGAGCTCTACTGGGCTAGACGAGCTTCGGTGCCTCACTTGAAATCCCTCTGACTCTATTGGTTTCTGAAAAGGATGCCCACAACGTGGGTCAGCACACATCATGTACTGGCGAGCGGCTTTTGGCCGAACTCGCAAATCTCTGCACTAAATCAATATGTTGAGCTAACACGTACTAGTGATCTTTCTACTTGTCTAGGTTCTTTTTAACAATTCATAAGAACATGATAATAGAATATATCATAAGTAACTTACCCTCGCCGGCAGTCATCCCTACACAAAACCACGTTAGCATAATTTGCATAATGAGTAATTCATGATTCATTCTTGCAGATATTGAAGTTGTCATTCGGGTCATGCAGGTGGACTATTCTACATGTTGGTCTATGGGTTTTCCCCATGATTAGCCGCTGTGACTCTTTGGTTCAGCTCGTCGCTAAGAACTCAGATATCGGCTACACTTTTAACATGGGTCCTTGCACCCAGTGTGCTCATAATCTCTTCTAGGCCGAGCGGTTCCAGGTGCCCCCAGATACCACCCGAGAGACAAATAATTCCTTGTATACAAGTTGTCCGAGACCAAATGCATGCTCTAGCCGTTCTATCAGATGAGACACACATGGACTTATGCACAGATATACGACACGTTTGATTCGTGCCTTCAGGTTTATCTCAACACGTACAAGTTCGTCTGTACATGTCTATATTTTCAAGCATACTGATGACAAGCAGATGATCATTCTTATCGAGCAGATAGAGTAGCAACACATATTCTTACAGTTGATTCAATTCAATTATCTTCTATTATCTTTTGTGGATGTGGTATCGTTGATCACTGGGACAAGGCAACAGAGTAGACTAGAGATCATTTTTCTTAGGCGTACAGATCAATGTTTGTTCGGTTGAAGCAAATCACCGAGATGAATCTTAGTAGAGAGAAGGAGGGACTTCACGTGCCGTTCACGAATAATTCACGCGGCCTACAATGGCACCAACTGTTGATTAGCATACTTCGTCTCTTTCTCTCAAGATTCGAAATGAATGCGAAATGCGATGAAAGCGAACAATGAAAACCAATCATCGAAAACCAACACGAAAACGCATTCATCAAAACCAAGCAGCGAGAGAAAACATTCAGCAAAAACTCTTGAATTCATTTCAATAGAAGCCAATCCATCAATTGGAAAGGTTCATTGCATTTCATCCGTAATCAATCGATACCGGCAAAGGTTTCACCAAGTACTCAGTTCATGACTGAGTCAACAAGCCGTAGGTATTACATAGTGGACCGCAAGGAGCGGGGCACTACATAATAATCTACCGAGAAAAAGTTTTGTCCTCAAAACTTAAGATACAACTCACCTCCACTTGTGTTGCATTCTGGATCAAGCAACGTTGAGAGATTGAAGACGTACGCATTAGTCCGCTGCGGCTGGTTCTGCGGATGGTCTCGAAGGGGCGGTGGGCCTGGCAGCTGCCCACGCTCTTCATTATCATCTCTATTCCGATTTCTCTTCGGACAATTTCTGATGGCGTGACCCTGTTGGCCACAACGAAAACAAGCATGGTTTGCGGAACGACAGTCCTCCTTGGTGTGTCCATGCTTCCCACAGTGACTGCATACCAAACCTTTCGTAAAGCGACATTCTTTATTCGCATGCCCACGTCGACCGTAGTGGGTATAGATTGTTTCATTTCGTGGTTCCCCGTCGGTCGTTTTCTCTCCGTCATGATTTCTCTTGGTGGGCTGATTCCGACTGTTCTGCGCTTTGTTGGACGCTTTCTTCTGCTGGAACTGTTCCACCTGTAGCGCCGCCTCAAAGGCTTGAGAATAGGACCCGCATTCTCGATTCAGCACACTTAACTGGATGTCGTAATTCAGACCATCAACGAATCGATTTATGCGAGACTGTTCCGTGGGGAGCAAAGCAGTGGCAAAATTTGCTAGCTTAGCAAATTCAGATTCATAGTCCTCCACGGACATCTCCTCCTGTTTCAGTGTGATGAAGTCATCCTCCATCTTCTTGCTCATGGCTGGAGGCAGATATTGATCCAGAAACGCCTTCTTGAACGAGGCCCATGAGATCTTCCCATTCCTAGCCGTTGCGAGTAGCGCCGGCTTCTTCGTCTTCCACCAATCCTTCGCCCGCAGCCGTAGGAGCATAACGGCACAAACTACCTTTTTGCTACTTGGAACTCCTATGAACGCGAACAGACTCTCCACTTTATCAATCCAGTCCATCACCTTATCGGGTGATGCCCTGCCTTCAAATTCTGGAGGTTTCGCGTCTAAGAAGTCCTTTGGCCTAAAGACAGTGTGCCTTTGCGCTGGCTGGGGCTCATCACCCTCTACGGGCTCGATTTCGGGCGTTTTCGTTGGTCTTGTCGCTGCGGTGGTATCTTGATTTGCCGCAAGCGCCGTGACAAGCTGGGTCAAGGCATCCAACTGCTTTTGTTGGGCAGCCGCTCGGGCCTGATGTATTTGGTTATTTTCCTCATTATCCTGCCTCTGCAGCTCCAACATTCTCGTGATCCGTTCTACCGGATCGGTCGAGCCAGATGGACGAGGAGGAGCTATTTCTCTACAAAATAATATAACTTCTGTCAGTCTCATAAAATATTATGGACTTATTGTATGGGGCATTGGTTTTCATAACTCAAAATCCGGACACTTTTGAAAGCCGTCAAAGTACTTTATATACTTTTTGAAAACAATATTGCAAGAGGCCAAGGACGTAAAACCTGGCTCTGATACCACTTTGTCATGCCCCGATCCCGCTAGGGTCATCCGTCTTGCCTGGATCCCTACGGGATCGATCGTCCTCGCTAAGGCGTGATGCCGTGCAAGCCTAAGTTGCGCTTGCACAAGGCCATGTACCTGTACAAAAACAACTAGTCAAGCAAAACACACACACACACCCCCATTAGTCAAGCAAAACACACGCACGCACCCATTGCAGAAAACCAAATGTTGGACACAGAGATTTGAAATGGAAATACTCATTTTATTCATAGCTTGATAGGAATACAAGTACAAAGCTTTGCAACTCAGATTTGCCTTATAATTTGGCTACAAGATTCTCTTTGAAATACTCTTTTGAAATTAGCCACAATGCCCATACATGATATCCCTTTATTACAAGCTGGAATTAAAAGACACCTTCAGAAGGAAAAGAAACTTGAACTGGACTGGAATGAAAAGTAAAATTCGAGGCGATCCACGAGCTCTACTGGGCTAGACGAGCTTCGGTGCCTCACTTGAAATCCCCCTGACTCCTTTGGTTTCTGAAAAGGATGCCCACAACGTGGGTCAGCACACATCATGTACTGGCGAGCGGCTTTTGGCCGAACTCGCAAATCTCTGCACTAAATCAATATGTTGAGCTAACACTTACTAGTGATCTTTCTACTTGTCTAGGTTCTTTTTAATAATTCATAAGAACATGCCAGTAGAATATATCATAAGTAACTTACCCTCGCCGGCAGTCATCCCTGCACAAAACTACGTTAGCACAATTTGCATAATGAGTAATTCATGATTCATTCTTGCAGATATTGAAGTTGTCATTCGGGTCATGCAGGTGGACTATTCTACATGTTGGTCCATGGGTTTTCCCCATGATTAGCTGCTGTGACTTTTTGGTTCAGCTCGTCGCTAAGGACTCAGATATTGGCTACACTGTTAACATGGGTCCTTGCACCCAGTGTGCTCATAATCTTTCCTAGGCCGAGCGGTTCCAGGTGCCCCCAGATACCACCCGAGAGACAAATAATTCCTTGTATACAAGTTGTCCGAGACCAAATGCATGCTCTAGCCGTTCTATCAGATGAGACACACTTGGACTTATGCACAGATATACGACACGTTTGATTCGTGCCTTCAGGTTTATCTCAACACGTACAAGTTCGTCTGTACATGTCTATATTTTCAAGCATACTGATGACAAGCAGATGATCATTCTTATCGAGCAGATAGAGTAGCAACACATATTCTTGCAGTTGATTCAATTCAATTATCTTCTATTATCTTTTGTGGATGTGGTATCGTTGATCACTGGGACAAGGCAACAGAGTAGACTAGAGATCATTTTTCTTAGGCGTACAGATCAATGTTTGTTCGGTTGAAGCAACTCACCGAGATGAATCTTAGTAGAGAGAAGGAGGGACTTTACGTGCTGTTTATGAACAATTCACGCGGCCTACAATGGCACCAACAGTTGAGTAGCATACTTCGTCTCTTTCTCTCAAGATTCGAAATGAATACGAAATGCGATGAAAGCGAACAATGAAAACCAATCATCGAAAACCAACACGAAAACGCATTCATCAAAACCAAGCAGCGAGAGAAAACATTCAGTAAAAACTCTTGGATTCATTTCAATAGAAGCCAATCCATCAATTGGAAAGGTTCATTGCATTTCATCCGTGATCAATCGATACCGGCAAAGGTTTTACCAAGTACTCAGTTCATGACTGAGTCAACAAGCCGTAGGTATTACATAGTGGACCGCAAGGAGCGGGACACTACATAGCCCCCACTCAAAGCAGCCCGTAAGCCCCATGTCTGATTCTGCCTAGGCCGGCCACGGTATTCCCCCCATCGCCCGTGCCGCAGAATCCTCCCTCATGACGGCCACGGTATTCCCCCATCGCCCGTACCGTTTGTCCACGACCATTTCATATTTTACTTGTCATTTAACATAGCGGCTGTCTTTAGCCAAAATGCGTTATCGACCAGGTTGGCGTCCGTGCAGCGCGGGTAGCGATCCCCGTTGCACGTGCCCGTCATACTTGTTGCTAACGTCTTTCATGTCTTATCTTGTGTTCTCTTTCATTTCTTTCTTTTACTTGTTTGTTCATTCATTCATGTTTCACGTATTCATTCATTCATTTATTGATTCATTCATTCATTATGCAAATCCTCGTGCGGGAGTCGCCTTGGCGACCCATCGGTCCCGAAGCCTTTCAATGTTGCTATACTCTATTCGGAACGACTATGTCGATAGTCTTCCGTTTCATTATTGTAATCCATTCATTGTTTCATTGTTGAACACGTAAGGGACTTGCACGTGAGCTTGTGCCTTAGCACGAGCGTAGAGCGCGGTACGAGAGTTTCTATATTTGCTGAGTTCTTTTCCATGTTCTAAACAAGCATACAAGATGTCACGCCCCGCTCCCACAGAAGCGATCGTCCTCGCTAAGGCGTGATGTCGCACAGGCCTAGGTTGCGCCCGTGCAAGGCCAAGTCCAGAAACGGCCGATTTGAGCTAGGCCACAGAGTCGCACAGAGTGTCTCCATTTACAGCGGAAAGTAAATGAACACAAGTTGAAGCGAATTCAATTTCCTTATTGATATTCAAGAAGTTTACAAGCGGTGCTAGGCCGATATTACAAATCGCTCGAGCTCTCTCTCTCTCTGAAACAAAAAAGGCGTGCCAAGTGGCTTACAAGATGGAATAATTCATGGCGATGTTCCAATACATTATGTCCTGTATATGGTGCTTCAGCTCCTTGCAACGCTCCAAGGCTCGAGAGATAGCTCCGTGCCTTAGCACGTTCGAGGGAAGCTCCGTACCCGCCGACGTTTCCTCCTTCCTGCAAGCAGACTGTAGGGTTATCAGTATATTGTTATGCACTGGTGGGGAGGCTAGCTCGCCTACAATGCTATCATTACCAAACACGTTCCATTTACTTTTGTGCATCTCTATCATTCATTGTCTTTCTAATCTTGTCTTAGGGTCAATTTCATGGCATATGTCATAACCTATCCCGTGTTGCCAAATATCGAGTGTCGCATGGAAATACATGTACGACTTACCCATACTTACCGTCCGGCCTTCCCTGTCCAACGTAAACCAAGTTAGTCAACAATTCATATGAAATAACTTAACGTAGTTCATGAAAGCATTCAATGTAAAGTGCGTGTCCTTGCCTCGGGTTCTAGCATGTCGTAGGCACGTTTTCTAACTCGTTTGCTCGAAGTACTCCTTATCATTTTATGTGTTATATTCAAGCCTATTCAGAAAGTGCTTTGTACAGTTACTTAGACTACTTTGATTTCAATGCAAGGACTTGCACGTGTATTGCCACCAGCAAAGCCTACTTAAATCTATATGCACCGGTCGCTGGCATCACAAGCCATTTTGGACACTTCCAAGCCGTGGTATTTCTCAACTAGCGTAGGGTGAGGACTGGCACACACTGTCATGCCCCGATTCCGTAGAATCGATAGTCGTCCCCCGGGCGTGATGCCGTGCGAACCTAAGTTGCGATCGCACAAGGCATAGTCATAAGGTTATCCGAAACACAACATCAAGTTAGAGTACGCAGAGAAATTAAATGACACATTTGAAATAGAAATAGACTTTTTCATTGATGATAATAAAACTTTACATAGATTCCTTTACAATCATTGCCGTGCGGGCTACAACATGACTCGACTTACAAAATGAACGCCGATGAGATAGTCGTTCCATACATTACATCCCCTTTTTACAAGCAAAATATAACATCTTTCTACCTGCTATCGAGGCGAGTCGAGCCGCCATCTTCTTTTGGACTGAATACGGGTCTTCTTCAAAAGGAATCCAGAAAACAAGCCTTTACACGCGGACGAGGCTTCAAAAGGGTTCACTTCGCCTTGGGCCTTCAAGTGGCACGCCCTTCGTAGTTTGGGGTACCTGCATGGAGAGCGAGGATCAGTACATTACACTTTGTACTGGTGCGTGGCAAGTTAAGTTCCAAGCTCTCATTTGGTTGAATGAGTTTTATATGACTTAGTTCATGAATGTTTCTAACCATCCTAATGAATTTCAAGCGAGAAATGACAAGCATAATATAATTTACGTCGAAACTTACCCCCGACGGACCGTGCCGCGCCTTTGAGACTTACCATGTTTTTTCCTGTTAGTTGTTATCCTTTTCGTATGCAATTCGTGTTCGTGAAGGTCACTGGCACCACAAGCCATTTTGGACTATAGCTGGGTTAGACGGCGACCCTTTCAGCACGGGTAGCGAGCCCCGCTGCAAGTTCTCCCTACTAACCATATTTTTGCTTTCATCGAGCACATCTATCTTTTGCTTCCTCCTAGACTGAAACGATCCCGTGTCTCGGGGTATCGCTCGAGAAAACCGTTCCTCGTGCACGAGTTGTCCAATGACCGTGCAAAGACAATTCTTTTTAGTTATGAAGATATAGCCTACATTCTCTTTAAAACTTGTTCATTTTCATCGTGTTCGTGCACTTGCATTCATTCTTTCATCCGCAACAATACTATTGATTTGCCTAAGAAGGGGTCAAGAAGAGAAGGGTCAGCCACTCACCTTGAGTTTACTTCGGCAAGGAAACTTGTTGGTCGTGCTAGACATCGCCTACGCGATTACCTGAAATCGCACAAGCAACCGATTAGAACACTGCATTATTCAAGGAGTTCGATAGGAAATGCGAGTTCGAAATGCAAGCCATGAAAACCATCGAAAACATTCACGAAAACGCATTCAGAAAACCAAGCCAAAACCAACGCAAGCGGCGTGAAAAGCAGAGCAACGGGAGGTCTCTTCCGACTCAGCCGCAGAGTCAATCCTCGAGGCGCAACCCGCTGAATATGTGACTTGGTTTCGAAGAAGACATCCCATAACGAGAAATGGATCTTAATTCAACTGTTCCCGTTCGATCGACTCGGCCGATCCCGACCTATCGGTCCCGACCGAATCGATAGCGACAGTGTTCCTTTCTCGTGCACCCCGTGGACAGAGTACGGGGCACGATGTAGGGACGGAGCACTACACCATAACCAACTAAGAAAAAGTTTCGTCCTCGAAACTTAAGAATAGAACCTACTCTACGAGAACAACGAAGGAAACTTCTCTTTCATTTCTGACTCAAGCTCCCACGTCGACTCCTCGACTGAATGGTTTCTCCAGAGGACGCGGACGAGGGGAATAGCACGATTGCGGAGAAGTTTATCCTTGCGCTCCAAGATTTGCACCGGCTCTTCGACATATGACAAGTCCGCCTTCAGGTCCAGCTTACCCAAATCCACAACATGGCTCGAATCATGCACGTACTTCCTCAATTGCAATACGTGGAAGACATCATGTACCTCTGACAACGCAGGCGGCAAGGCAATTTGGTAAGCTACCGGGGCGACTCGCTTCAATATTTCGAACGGGCCAACAAATCTTGGGCTCAATTTCCCCTTCGCACCGAACCGGGAAACTCCACGCATAGGTATCACCTTCAGGAATACATGGTCACCTTTCGAGAACTCGAGGGGGCGTCGGTGCGTGTCGGCATAGCTTTTCTGCCGGCTTTGTGCTATCTTCAATCTTTCTCGTATCAACTTGACCTTCTGCACAGTCTGCTCCACCAGCTCCGGACCAAGTATCTGCCGTTCCCCGACTTCATCCCAGCAAATGGACGATCTACACTTCCGGCCGTACAAAGCTTCATACGACGCCATTTGGATGCTGGACTGATAGCTGTTGTTGTATGCAAACTCGGCCAGCGGTAGATGGACGTCCCAACTTGACTTCAAGTCGATCGCACAGAGTCGTAACATGTCTTCGAGAATTTGGTTCACCCGCTCTGTTTGGCCATCAGTCTGAGGATGATAAGCTGAGTGAACTTCAACTTGGTCCCCAGTGCTGAATGAAGACTACTCCAGAAGCGCGCTACGAACCGTCCATCCCGATCCGAGACGATAGAAACTGGGACCCCGTACAGCCGAACTATTTCATCAAGGTATATCTGAGCTGTAGTGTCCCGCTCCTAGCGGTTCACTATGTAAGGCTTGTGGCTTGGCTAACTCGGTCGGAACCGAGTATTGGGGAAACTTACCGTCGGCACCGAATCGATCACGGACAAGTGCATAAGAACCTTTCCAACTAATGGATTGGTTTCTCTTGAAATGCGTCCAAGAGTTTTCTCTGGATGTTTTGCTGCTGGTTTTGCTGCTTGGTTTTGATGGATGCTTTTCTGAATGATTTTTCGATGATTTGATTCTTGCCCGTTTTCATCGATTTGCATAGCATTCATTCTTGAGAATTCTGAGAGAAGAGAACACAACGAGATGGATTATTAACCAAACTTTTGGTGCCAATGCAGACTGACGCGTGACGGAAGGCTAAGCGTGCAAGTGTTCCTCTCTCTCTCGGCAATTCTCTAATTTGGTGAGTGTGGATCTCTGTGGTGGTATTGTCCCTCTCGCTATTCCTTCATGCCAACTAAATAATTGTCTTGCAACATCCGTTGATCGATATCAGTTGCTAATGCCACAAGTCAATACCACTAAGAAGCTAGAGATTGAACATTGAACATTGAATTAAATGCTAGTCCATAGAACATTGAAAGAATTGATTATACTGTTAACAACATTGAGAATTATGCTTGTCCCTTGAACATTAAAATGTGGGAAATGAATTGATGCCTGAGATGTTGAATATGAGAATGCTGCGTATCTAATGTTGGCTTATTAATACCATGCAATTGTGTACTGTTGAGTCGGTTATGCATTCGTGTGGTCATGGACGTCTTTGTGCACAAGGTTTGAGTAGTTTCCTCGGGACGGTACTTGGGGCACCGGGGACCGGCTCGACCTAGGGGGAAACAGTTGGTCGTGCTATGGTGGCACGAGGTATTGCGGGACATTCGACTAGGCTTGCAACCTACTCTGGAATGGTACACCGTAATACCCGTTGGAAAGTCCTTTATGGTGCAGTCTCACCAACGACCCAGTCCGAATGCATGCTAACGATTGTCTTATGCAGGGGCGGTAAGTATATTATTATTATCCTGTATCTTGTGCAGGAAAGCTGGATTCGGCCAATGGTAAAGTAAACATGGTTTATTCCATGTTACATTATTGTGATTTACTCTGAATGTTGCCTGTCCCTAATAAGTTCATATCTTTAAAATGCTTGTCATTAATAAAATGTTGGTTTAGCTGAGTGGGCCAACGGGGCTCACCAGTGCATTGTTATAATGTGCTGACCCCTCCTCCACAGGTACTGGAGAAGGCTCAGGCGCACGTCCGAATTAAAGCTTTCTGAACTGCTGTTTCCTTTCAAGTTGTTTTTCCTAAAGACGCACAAAGTATTGCGGAGTTTTCAAAAGATAGCTGCTTATATTCAAAGTACTAAGGGGGCATGATGTATGGAACGAGAAGTTATTTCATGGCAGCCTATCAGTTGTACTTCTTTTCATGAATCAATGTAGCCGAAATGGCATTTCAAATATTATCGAGAAAAGTTGTATTCTGACTACAATTATGAATAAAATGAGTATTTCTTCTTCCTATATTGTGTTTCCAATGTTTCCGCAACTGTGGCTTAAAATTTCAAATGTTTCAAATGATATGAATGTGCATGTTCTAGCCTTGTACAAGTGCAACTCCAGACTTGTACGGCATCACGTCTTAGCGAGGACGATCGATTCGGCGTGAATCGAAGCAAAGCGAGCGATTCCCCGAATCGGGGTGTGACAAGTTGGTATCAGAGCACGGTTTAGAATCCTCGGATTCAAACATATTTTCAAAAAGGAAGTCTTGATGCAAATTTTCTCGATTGATGGTGTCGATAGCGCTGGCATGAAATAATGTTCCATACAATAAGCCCATAAATATTTTATGAGTGCTAATGGAATTATTTCTTTGTTGTAGAATGACTAAGGGTGATAGCTCAAAGACGACTTCATCGTCGGACCCGATTGAGAAACTGATTAAGCAGATGGAGGCTCAGAGGAAGCAGAGCGAAGCTCAACATCGCGCGCTTCAGGAGCAGCTCCAGTATCAGTTTCAGGAGCAGCTGGATACTCAACAAAAACAAGTAGACAGTCTAACTCAGATTGTCACCAAGCTGACGGCCGATTCTAATGTTTCTGCAAAGACCGCAGTAACCGAGACCGTGGAAGTGCCGGCAGAGAAATCTGAGACGCCGACACGGAAGAGACCGAGCTTCAAGTTCTCTGAATTTAAGAGTTGCGACACGCCTGATTTTAATGGAAAAGAGGAGCCAGATGAGGTGATGGGCTTCTTGAACACACTGGAGGGCTATTTTCGGATGTTAGAGATTCAGGGCAGTAAGAGAGTGGAGTGTGCTGCTGTACAACTTCGCCTCAAGGCCCAGGAATGGTGGATTTCGCAGAGACAGGCACTTTGCGGAAATAATCAGGATATAAAGATGTCTTGGGAGGCCTTCAAACAGGCTTTCATTACTCAATTCATTCCACCCGCTGTCCGACAACAAAAAGAGAATGAGTTCATTGCACTTCGACAAGGCAGTATGTCAGTGCATGACTACGAGACAGAGTTTTTGAAGAGAGTCGCATTCGCTGGGTACATGGTACCGAATGACGATGCCAAGCGAAGAAGATTTGTGCAAGGCCTGAATGAGGGCCTGGAGCGGGATGTTCTAAGTCGAAAGTGTACGTCTTACAGAGAGACGTATGAAACTGCGCTCGAGATGGAGCGATTTCACCTGTCCGCTAGTCGCAAAACAATACAGAACAACCAGGGTAGCAACCATAAACGACCCTTGGCTGCAGAGAGGAATGACGTTCCTAAACGTCACAACACTGGCGAGAATAGAGGTGAATATCAAGGACCGCGATGCTTCAAGTGCAACCGGTATGGGCATCGGCAAGCAGAATGTCGAGCCGGATGCTTCAATTGTGGCGGCATGGGCCACAGGGCATCTGAATGCAGAAAGGGAAGGAATCAGAATCCCCCACGGGATCAGCACTATAATCATCGTGGACCGAATAACAATCAGTATCGGGGGAACAACAATCAAAATCGTGGCCAGGCGCCACCAGCCTTGCCAGCTCCAACTGGAAATGTACCGAATCAACAAGGTGGCCAAGCAAGGGTTTATGCCTTGACTCAGGCAGAGGCCCAGACCGCAGAGAATGTTATAACAGGTATGTTGCTGTACAAAGGCATACCTGCAAGAGTACTTTTTGATTCTGGTGCTACTCATTGCTTTATCTCTTCTGATTTTGCAACGGAAAATAAAATTTGTATGACTCAATTAAAGACAGCTTTGTGTGTTAGTACTCCTTCGGGAGTAGATATGCCTGCAACTTTGATTTGCAGGGACGGCTACATCAAGATTGGAGGCAAAACTTTATCTTTGGATGCAATTGTACTCGACATCAAAGAGTACGATATCATATTGGGAATGGACTGGCTCAGCGCCTGTCATGCAACGATCGACTGTACGGATAAGAGAGTTGTGTTTCGCCTACCTGGAGAAACAGAGTTTTCTTACTCGTGCGGCTCGGCGTTCCAAGGACCTATGGTCATATCGGCAGTTACAGCAAGGCACATGCTGTACTCAGGGTGTGAAGGCTTTCTCGCTTCTGTCCAAGACACTCGAATGAAGAGTGTAGGCTCGAATCAGACTGAAATTGTGGCAGAGTTCCCCGATGTGTTTCCGGACGAAATACCTGGAATGCCGCCGGATAGAGAAATTGAATTCACAATTGATACATTTCCGAATACTCGTCCGATATCTAAGGCGCCATACAGGATGGCACCGGCAGAATTAAAGGAACTAAAGGTGCAGCTACAAGAACTACTAGACCGGGGATACATTCGCCCAAGTGTATCTCCATGGGGAGCTCCAGTGCTATTTGTGAAGAAGAAAGATGGGACGATGCGGCTGTGCATCGATTACAGAGAATTGAATAAAGCAACCATCCGTAACAAGTATCCCCTGCCAAGAATAGATGATCTATTCGATCAGCTACAAGGGGCGACCGTGTTTTCAAAAATCGATCTTCGTTCAGGATACCATCAGTTGAAGATCAGACCCGAAGATGTTCCTAAGTCAGCATTCCGTACGAGATACGGACACTATGAGTTTTTGGTCATGCCATTCGGCTTGACTAATGCTCCAGCAGCCTTTATGGATTTAATGAATAGAGTGTTTTGACCGTTCTTAGATAAGTTCGTTGTCGTATTCATCGATGACATCTTGATCTACTCAAAAGACAGGGAGACTCATGTCGAACACTTGAGGGAAGTACTTCAGACGCTGAGGGACAACCAGCTCTATGCAAAGCTGAGTAAGTGCGAGTTTTGGATGAACAGCGTGTCGTTCCTAGGACATGTTGTTTCGGCAGAAGGTGTTGCCGTCGACCCAAAGAAGATTGAGGCAGTTGTGGACTGGAAGCAGCCTGCATCAGCTAGTGAAATACGGAGTTTCCTTGGTTTAGCCGGGTACTACCGTAGATTTATGAAAGACTTCTCGAGAATTGCCTCGCCTTTGACTCGCCTGACTCAGAAGGGAGTAGTATTTAAGTGGACGGACGACTGTGAGAGTAGTTTCCAAGAACTCAAGCAGCGGCTCGTTACGGCCCCAATTTTAGCACTTCCGGAAGGCTCCGAAGGATTTCAGATCTACAGTGACGCGTCGGGACTTGGTTTGGGATGTGTTCTCATGCAACGTGGGAAGACAATATCTTATGCATCGCGACAGCTCAAGCAGCATGAGAAGAATTACCCAACACATGATTTGGAACTGGCGGCGATTGTGTTCGCGTTGAAATTGTGGCGACACTATCTCTATGGTGTGTCCTGCGAGATCTTCACGGACCACAAAAGTCTGAAATACATATTCACACAAAAGGAATTAAATTTAAGGCAGCGGCGTTGGTTAGAATTGATCAAAGATTATGACTTGACAATCTCTTACACGCCGGGTAAAGGGAACGTGGTAGCTGATGCCTTGAGTCGAAAATTTGTTGGATCCCTAACAATAGCAAAAGAGGTACTACGGGATCTTGAAGAGATGGGCATCGAGTTCAGAATTCGTCCGCAGAATGTGCAGTTGGCTCAGTTGCAACTTGAGCCGAGTCTCCAGGGAAGGATTAGGATTGCTCAGAAGGATGACCCGTTTCTGCAGAAGATACGCGAGTTGATTCTAGCAGGAAAGGCGTCGGACTTTACCGTTGAAGATGACACCATTCGTGTCAAGGGGAGATTATGCGTCCCTAAGGACGAGGATATCAGGAAGGAAATACTGACCGAGGCTCATTTCGCGAAGTACTCCTTGCACCCGGGAAGCACGAAAATGTATAAAGATTTGCGCACCACGTTTTGGTGGCATGGCATGAAGAAGGATGTGGCTCTTTTTGTGTCACAATGCATGGATTGTCAGCGTGTGAAGGCCGAGCATCAACGGCCAGGCGGAGAACTACAAAATTTGGCTATTCCACTGTGGAAGTGGGATAATATCTGTATGGATTTTATAGTCGGCTTGCCAAGAACTCAGAAGGAAAATGATGCAATTTGGGTTATCGTGGATAGATTAACCAAGTCGGCACATTTCATTCCAATAAAAGTTACATGGGGAGTAGAACGGTTGGCTCAGATTTACATAAATGAAATTGTTCGATTACATGGGGTGCCAGCTTCTATAGTATCGGATAGAGACGGAAGATTCTTGTCGCGATTTTGGATAAGTCTGCACTCGGCTATGGGCACAAAGTTAAACTTCGGTACGGCTTACCATCCGCAGACTGATGGTCAGACAGAGAGAGTAAACCAGATTCTTGAAGATATGTTGAGATTGTGCGTGCTCGATTCGAAGACAAATTGGGACACACATCTCGCATTAGCAGAATTTGCCTATAACAACAGTTATCAGGCAAGTATTCAAATGGCCCCGTACGAAGCCTTATATGGACGGAAATGTCGATCACCGATATGCTGGGATGAAGTCGGTGAACGGCAAGTGCTCGGACCAGAACTTGTGGAACAGGCCGTCGAGAAAGTTCGCTTAATTCGAGAAAGACTTAGAGTTGCTCAAAGTCGACAGAAGAGTTATGCGGACGTACATCGACGACCTTTGGAATTCACAGCAGGCGATCATGTCTTCTTGAAGGTCACACCCATGCGAGGTGTGATGTGGTTTGGGATGAAAGGAAAGCTAAGCCCGAGATTCGTCGGACCATTCGAGATTTTAGAGAAGGTAGCCTCAGTGGCTTATCGACTTGCACTACCCCCGGCCTTGGCTGATGTGCACGATGTCTTCCATGTATCTCAACTGCGGAAGTATGTGCATGATCCAAGCCATGTAGTGAATTTCGATCAGCTACAGCTGAGCGCTGACCTATCCTACACTGAAGAGCCTGTCCAGATTTTGGGCAGGAAAGAGAAAGTTTTGCGGAATCGGACAGTATCCCTGGTCAACGTGCTGTGGCGGAACCATGCTGTAGAGGAGTCGACATGGGAATTAGAGGAAGAGATGCGGGTGAAATACCCATCGCTGTTTGATAATTTTGAGGTAGAACTTTTGCTTTAAGTTTCGAGGACGAAACTTTTTCTTAGTGGTATATTATGTAGTGTCCCGCTCCTAGCGGTTCACTATGTAAGGCTTGTGGCTTGGCTAACTCGGTCGGAACCGAGTATTGGGGAAACTTACCGTCGGCACCGAATCGATCACGGACAAGTGCATAAGAACCTTTCCAACTAATGGATTGGTTTCTCTTGAAATGCGTCCAAGAGTTTTCTCTGGATGTTTTGCTGCTGGTTTTGCTGCTTGGTTTTGATGGATGCTTTTCTGAATGATTTTTCGATGATTTGATTCTTGCCCGTTTTCATCGATTTGCATAGCATTCATTCTTGAGAATTCTGAGAGAAGAGAACACAACGAGATGGATTATTAACCAAACTTTTGGTGCCAATGCAGACTGACGCGTGACGGAAGGCTAAGCGTGCAAGTGTTCCTCTCTCTCTCGGCGATTCTCTAATTTGGTGAGTGTGGATCTCTGTGGTGGTATTGTCCCTCTCGCTATTCCTTCATGCCAACTAAATAATTGTCTTGCAACATCCGTTGATCGATATCAGTTGCTAATGCCACAAGTCAATACCACTAAGAAGCTAGAGATTGAACATTGAACATTGAATTGAATGCTAGTCCATAGAACATTGAAAGAATTGATTATACTGTTAACAACATTGAGAATTATGCTTGTCCCTTGAACATTGAAATGTGGGAAATGAATTGATGCCTGAGATGTTGAATATGAGAATGCTGCGTATCTAATGTTGGCTTATTAATACCATGCAATTGTGTACTGTTGAGTCGGTTATGCATTCGTGTGGTCATGGACGTCTTTGTGCACAAGGTTTGAGTAGTTTCCTCGGGACGGTACTTGGGGCACCGGGGACCGGCTCGACCTAGGGGGAAACAGTTGGTCGTGCTATGGTGGCACGAGGTATTGCGGGACATTCGACTAGGCTTGCAACCTACTCTGGAATGGTACACCGTAATACCCGTTGGAAAGTCCTTTATGGTGCAGTCTCACCAACGACCCAGTCCGAATGCATGCTAACGATTGTCTTATGCAGGGGCGGTAAGTATATTATTATTATCCTGTATCTTGTGCAGGAAAGCTGGATTCGGCCAATGGTAAAGTAAACATGGTTTATTCCATGTTACATTATTGTGATTTACTCTGAATGTTGCCTGTCCCTAATAAGTTCATATCTTTAAAATGCTTGTCATTAATAAAATGTTGGTTTAGCTGAGTGGGCCAACGGGGCTCACCAGTGCATTGTTATAATGTGCTGACCCCTCCTCCACAGGTACTGGAGAAGGCTCAGGCGCACGTCCGAATTAAAGCTTTCTGAACTGCTGTTTCCTTTCAAGTTGTTTTTCCTAAAGACGCACAAAGTATTGCGGAGTTTTCAAAAGATAGCTGCTTATATTCAAAGTACTAAGGGGGCATGATGTATGGAACGAGAAGTTATTTCATGGCAGCCTATCAGTTGTACTTCTTTTCATGAATCAATGTAGCCGAAATGGCATTTCAAATATTATCGAGAAAAGTTGTATTCTGACTACAATTATGAATAAAATGAGTATTTCTTCTTCCTATATTGTGTTTCCAATGTTTCCGCAACTGTGGCTTAAAATTTCAAATATTTCAAATGATATGAATGTGCATGTTCTAGCCTTGTACAAGTGCAACTCCAGACTTGTACGGCATCACGTCTTAGCGAGGACGATCGATTCGGCGTGAATCGAAGCAAAGCGAGCGATTCCCCGAATCGGGGTGTGACAAGTTGGTATCAGAGCACAGTTTAGAATCCTCGGATTCAAACATATTTTCAAAAAGGAAGTCTTGATGCAAATTTTCTCGATTGATGGTGTCGATAGCGCTGGCATGAAATAATGTTCCATACAATAAGCCCATAAATATTTTATGAGTGCTAATGGAATTATTTCTTTGTTGTAGAATGACTAAGGGTGATAGCTCAAAGACGACTTCATCGTCGGACCCGATTGAGAAACTGATTAAGCAGATGGAGGCTCAGAGGAAGCAGAGCGAAGCTCAACATCGCGCGCTTCAGGAGCAGCTCCAGTATCAGTTTCAGGAGCAGCTGGATACTCAACAAAAACAAGTAGACAGTCTAACTCAGATTGTCACCAAGCTGACGGCCGATTCTAATGTTTCTGCAAAGGCCGCAGTAATCGAGACCGTGGAAGTGCCGGCAGAGAAATCTGAGACGCTGACACGGAAGAGACCGAGCTTCAAGTTCTCTGAATTTAAGAGTTGCGACCCGCCTGATTTTAATGGAAAAGAGGAGCCAGATGAGGTGATGGGCTTCTTGAACACACTGGAGGGCTATTTTCGGATGTTAGAGATTCAGGGCAGTAAGAGAGTGGAGTGTGCTGCTGTACAACTTCGCCTCAAGGCCCAGGAATGGTGGATTTCGCAGAGACAGGCACTTTGCGGAAATAATCAGGATATAAAGATGTCTTGGGAGGCCTTCAAACAGGCTTTCATTACTCAATTCATTCCACCCGCTGTCCGACAACAAAAAGAGAATGAGTTCATTGCACTTCGACAAGGCAGTATGTCAGTGCATGACTACGAGACCGAGTTTTTGAAGAGAGTCGCATTCGCTGGGTACATGGTACCGAATGACGATGCCAAGCGAAGAAGATTTGTGCAAGGCCTGAATGAGGGCCTACCCGCAGTTATGCCAGTTTCACGTCCCTGAAACGAACTCGGAGCTCGATGCCCATTCCTTCCAAGTCACGCAGCAGTCGATCGTTGACGCATAATGAAGCTAAGTACTTCCGGCTCAGCGCATCTGCTACCATATTTTCCTTGCCCGGCGTGTAGTCGATTGATAAGTCATAGTCTTTGATTAGTTCGAGCCATCGCCTCTGCCGCAAATTCAGTTCTTTCTGGGTGAAGAGATACTTGAGGCTTTTGTGGTCCGTATAAATCCTGCACGCCACGCCATAGAGATAGTGACGCCACAGCTTCAACGCAAACACAATCACCGCCAATTCTAGGTCATGCATGGGGTAGTTCTTCTCGTGCGGCTTCAACTGCCGGGAAAAAAAGATATCACCTTATCCCGCTGCATGAGCACACACCCCAAGCCCTGGCCAGAAGTATCGCTGAAGATTTGAAATCCCTCCGTCCCTTCAGGAAGAGCAAGTATCGGAGCCGAAACGAGCCGTTGTTTGAGCTCCTGGAAGGAAACTTCACAGTCGTCTGACCACTGGAATGCGACTCCTTTCTGGGTGAGGCGAGTCAACGACGATGCAATCTTCGCGAAGTCCTTCACGAAGCGTTGGTAGTATTCCGCCAAGCCTAGGAAGCTTCAAATTTTGCTAACTGATGCGGGCCGTTTCCAATCAGCAACTGCCTCGACTTTTTTCGGATCGACTGCGATACCCGCGGCGGAGATGATGTGCCCAAGGAATGAGACGCTGTCCAGCCAGAACTCACACTTGCTCATCTTTGCGTACAACTGATTCTCTCGAAGGGTTTGGAGTACCATCCGTAGATGCTCTGCATGTTGCGTTCGATCCTTCGAGTAGACGAGGATGTCGTCGATGAAGACTACTACGAACTTGTCAACGAACGGACGGAACACCCGATTCATTAGGTCCATGAAGACGGCATGGGCGTTTGTTAGACCGAACGTCATTACCAAGAACTCGTAGTGGCCGTAACGAGTGCGGAAGGCAGACTTCGGCACGTCATCTGGCTTGACTTTGAGTTGGTGGTAACCCGATCGTAGATCAATCTTCGAAAACACCGTTGCACCTTAGAACTGGTCAAACAAGTCGTCGATGCGGGGCAGGGGTTATTTGTTTCGGACGGTGGCTTTATTCAATTCCCGATAGTCGATGCAGAGTCGCATCGATCCATCCTTCTTCTTCACGAACAGCACGGGCGCACCCCACGGCGAGACACTCGGACGGATAAACCCTCTGTCTAGCAATTCCTGAAGTTGTGCTTTCAATTCTTTCAATTTTGCAGGGGCCATTCTGTACGGAGCCTTTAAGATCGGCCGGGTGTCGGAGAATGTGTCGATGGTGAACTCTATTTTTCGATCGGGCGGCATGCCGGGTAGCTCATCCGGGAACACGTTTGGGAATTCTGCCACAACGTCGGTCTGACTCGCATTTGCACCATCCTGTCGTATGTCTCGAACGAAAGCTAGATAGCCTTCGTACCCGGAATGCAGCATCCGTCGAGCAGATATCGCGGAGATCACCATGTAGGTCGGCGATGTCTCACCACACGAGTTACAGAATTCAGGCACTCCAGGCATGCGGAATGTGACCCTCTTTTCAACACAGTCTATGGTTGCATTGCACGGCCCGAGCCAATCCATTCCCAGAATGATGTCAAAGTCCTTCATATCTAGAACTGTCACATCCAGACCGATCTTTTGACTGCCGATACAGATAATCCTGCCGGCGCAAGCTAAGTTTGTGAGAATTGGTGTGCCCGAAGGCGTGCTTACGCTAAGGTCGAGATCTAATGATATTACAGGAAATTTGTGCTCGGCGGCAAAGTCCGCCGATATAAAACTATGTGAAGCGCCTGAATCAAATAACACACGAGCAGGCACATTATTAAATTTTAGTATACCTGACACTACTGTATTTGATGCCAGCGCTTCGTCTCGAGTCATGGCGTAGACGCGGCCCTGAGTGTTGGGGCGACGATCTTGGCCATTTTGTAATGTAGGTTGGGGAGCTCGAGGAGCTGGGCCTCGATTTTGATAATTTGATTGTGGCGGCGTATCTTGTCGTTGCGGTCGGGAACGACAATCTTTAGCATAGTGTCCCTTTTTCCCGCAAGAGTGACAGTCGATGTTCAGGGTACGGCACTCGCTGGCATCGTGTCCGATGTAATTACATTTTGTACAACGAGACCTAGTGCTTTGTTCTTGGTAGCCCCCGTTGTTCGGACGCTTTGCTGTGTGGTTGTTGCCTCCCGTATAGCTAGGACGTTTGTGATTTTAGTGGCGCACAACGTCGTCAGCACCGGAAGGATACAGTTTCTCAAGGCGGAGCGCATGATTTAGAGCCTCGCCCACGGTCTTGTACTCCGGGACCCCGATATGCGTACCGATAGAGTGTCGCAGACCCACTTCGAACCGTCGCACGTGGCACTCCTCTGTAGACAGAAACGCACTAGCAAACTTTGACAACTTGTTGAATTCTGCGGCATACTATTCTACTGTCCGATTTCTCTGCCTCAACTGCATGAATTCATTCTCCTTCGCTTGACAAACGGCTGACGGAAGGTACTTGACTTCAAAGGCTTTGCGGAATATGGCCCAAGAGATCGGCGCTGAGTTGTTGTCGCGTCGGATCGCTCGCTTATGCACGGCCCACCAGTCGTGCGCGTTCAACCGTAGTTGAAGTTGTGCGCAGGCGACTTGCTTGGATTCTTCAATGCCGAGCAGCTCGAAGTGATCTTCCAGCTCTTCCAACCAGTCGATTTCTATGGAGGTACCCTCGGTGCCGCTGAAGGAAGTGCGACACGCCTTCTTGAATTCTGACACTTCAAAGTTGTACTTTTTCAGTGTCACTGGTTGATGTTCGGGCTCCACCGTGTCGACTTCAATGGATTGGATCGTCGGCCCGGTGGCAGTAGGTGCGGTGACGGTAGGCGCAGTCGCAGAATTTCCATTGGTCGCTATCGTTTGTACAATCTGCTGCAGGGTATCCAGCTGCTTTTGTTAAAGTTTCGCATGTGCGTCGAAGGGTTAGAAACATTCATGAACTAAGTCATATAAAACTCATTCAACCAAATGAGAGCTTGGAACTTAA
Source organism: Iris pallida (assembly GCA_029216955.1). NCBI lineage: Eukaryota > Viridiplantae > Streptophyta > Magnoliopsida > Asparagales > Iridaceae > Iris > Iris pallida. The sequence goes on from JANAVB010025198.1 coordinate 2,247,262, forward strand.
CTTGCCACGCACCAGTACAAAGTGTAATATACTGATTCTCGCTCTCCACGCAGGTACCCCGAACTACAAAGGGCGTGCCACTTGAAGGCCCAAGGCGAAGTGAACCCTTTTGAAGCCTCGTCCGCGTGTAAAGGCTTGTTTTCTGGATTCCTTTTGAAGAAGACCCGCATCCAGTCCAAAAGAAGATGGCGGCTCGACTCGCCTCGATAGCAGGTGGAAAGATGTTATATTTTGCTTGTAAAAAAGGGATGTAATGTATGGAACGACTATCTCATCGGCGTTCATTTTGTAAGTCGAGTCATGTTGTAGCCCGCGCGGCAATGATTGTAAAGAAATCTATGTAAAGTTTTATTATCATCAATAAAAAAGTCTATTTCTATTTCAAATGTGTCATTCAATTTCTCTGCGTACTCTAACATGATGTTGTGTTTCGGATAACCTTATGACTATGCCTTGTGCAATCGCAACTTAGATTCGCATGGCATCACGCCCGGGGGACGACTATCGATTCTACAGAATCGGGGCGTGACACACACCCCGTTAGTCTCTTAAAATACTCCTGCACTTACGTCCCCCGGGTGGCCGAGTCCGCACCCAGGCAGCCCGTAAGCCATGACTTTGATCCCGCCTAGGCCGGCATATCCCCCCTTTGATCATGCCGCGGAATCCCTTTTTCTTTACGGTCACAACATTTGCCACCCATCGCTCGTGCCATTTGTCCACGACCATTTCGTATTAACTTGTCTTTTTAACTTAATGGCTGTCTCTGAGCCGTAGGCTAACCCTTAGCCACAATACGTTATCGACCAGGTTGGCGTCCGTGCAGCACGGGTAGCGAGCCCCGTTGCACGTGCCCGTCACACCTGTCGCTAACCATTTCTTTCTTTCTTATCTTTTATTCATTCTTTCTTTTCTTTCTTTCACTTGTCCGTTTGTTCATCGATTCATTCACGTATTCATTCTTTCATTTGTTGATTCATTCATTCACTTATTTGTTCATTCATTCTTTCATTTATACCTTATGCAACTTCCCGTGCGTGAGTCGCCTTGGCGACCCATCGGTCCCATAGTTTTTCAATGTTGCTAACTCTACTCAGAACGACTATGTTGATAGTCTTCCCGTTTTATTGTTGTAAATCATTCATTGCTTTATTGTTGAACGCATAAGGGACTTGAACGTAAGCTTGTGCCTTAGCACGAGCGTGGAGCACGGTGCGAGAGTTCTCATATTTTCCATGTTCCTTTCTATATTCTATACAAGCATACAAGATGGGATTAATCCCTTAGCTAGGTGCGTTGGGTCATTTATTAGCATGCGCGGTGTTATCGCCTAGCGATTTCAGAGATAGTGTCTGTATTGTTATGTGTCTAGGCAAAGCAAAGACGGGTTCATCGGAGCCACCCACCTTAGCGATGTTCACATCGGTCGAGCGATACTCCGAGCGCGCCTTTGAAAGTCTAAGTCTGGATTCATCTTGACGGGCCAAATGTAAGCCTTGCATCGATTCTTCATCTGGTCGATGCCAACTCTTCGGGTCGACGGCTCGTTTGAGTCGTTGCACTTACCGTTTGAATTGGCAATCCGCTAGGGCAGAGCAGGTCATTACATAATACACCACTCAAAACAAGTCTCGTCCTCGAGACTTCCTGAGTGCAGGTCATCCTACCATTCCTTAACTCGTATCGTCGTGTTTCTTAGGCAATCCCTATCGAACGGCTCTATCGTTCTATGGCAGCGAACTATACTCGATACCTTCCCAAGTTCTACGTCGCATACGTTTGGTCGATTTTTATTGGATAACTTTTCATTCATTTTAGAGTTGATGGCACTTATTCAATTCAAGTGTTTCTTCGACTCGGTTGCTTTTTGACATATCATAGGACTGAAACGGTCGTACGAGGTGCGTTGAAATTCGTCAAATACGAGTGTCGTAGGCTGAGGTAAACTCACTTTCGTTTATGCGCATCGCAACACCCACTTGCAGCTGCATTTGAGTTCATCATATCGCTGAGTTTGGATCGTGCACGTATCCAAGGCGTCCCTCGAATACATACATTTCAACCAAGCTTAGCGACTAGCGAAGTCGGATAAGCTACTTGAGATAGTTTTGATTTGCCGATCGCTTTGCTAACTTCGATTTAAAACTGAACTCATTTGTGTATCACATATCGTTTATCTCGGTTCTCGAGATAATTTGATTCGCTTCTCAAGCGTTATTGTCCACGAAATCAGTATGATTTTTTCTTAGCAGGGTCGACCAAGCCTAAGTAATTTTCGTCCGATTCAAAACCAAGTATTGTACCATCATCAAGTTTTTCTTCCTATCAACGATTCAATTCGTTATCCTAACTTTTACTTGCGCATCATCCATCCCTATCATTCCTTTCGTTTGGGGCCAATCTCGTCGTCGTTCACGTACACTCCCAGTTCCCGTCCTACTTTAAGTCTTGTTTCCCCCAAGTCTATCATCCGTCCAAACGATACTTTAAATGCCATCGCACAGGTTCAATCACTCGGCATAGGGTCGTCCGCCTATCCGCTAGGTCAGCTCACAAGGTCATAGTTACACGTTAGGTCCGTGGCTCGTAGTGCAAGGTCGTTGCACGATGCTCTCCCCAAATCCTATGGTCAAACCCTTTGTTCGCTTGTACGAGAATTTCTACCCAAGTTCGTTCCACTCACATTTCTAAACATCGAGCATGATCACCTAATTCGCATCGACTTACGTTGCACACATTCAATTTCGTTCAATCACCAGTTCTAACCAATTCGTGTATTCGATCACGAGGTCATCCAGCTCGACAATACATTACGCCCTAATCTCACACGAGTCCGATTATCCACGGCGGTTCATGAATCACCATGCAACGCTCCCGCAGAATAATCATTCTCATCGGGGCGTAACTCTTGTTTGAGTTTTAGACTAACCCATTCTCGATACGCGGATTGGACCTACTCAATCCTCAAGTTCAATTCCTCAAGCACACAAATTCATTCTTGAGTCCACCTTCGCGTCAAACCATAAGTCGAAGCAATCAGATTGCCACGCCATCCAAGTTCAATCACTCCCGCTGTATGAATCACCATATCAGCGCTCACGCGGAGTGATCGCCATAATCCGACGCGGCACATGTACGAGGCTAGAATTGCGCTCGCATAAGACAAGAACGTCAACGTTGTGGTTGTCAATGAAGCAAATCCAAGCATTCATATTTTTATCCAAGCCAAATCAATTCGATAGTCTGACCGTCATACATTCAACTAGAAAATCCTCGAGCTAAATCTATCTTTTCCTCGACACATTTTTAATATCCCAAGTAAGCATCCAATAGGACAATGACATTTACACGATCGTCATTCGCCAAGTCAGAGTACCCCCGAGTTATCACATATCGATCTTTGATATACCTCAATACCATCGACGATATGCGTAACCTGACGATCTTCCTTTGCAACCGATTTCGAGTCGTGCGTTGATGCTGTTGTCCGAGTTGGATATTCCACAATTTCCTCGATATTCAAGATCAAGTTTGATCGCTATTCCTCAATCTAGTTTCAAGGTCATTGTCCAAACTCAAGTCACAATTTATTTGAATCAATCCGAAATCGTGCGCGTGATCCTCTAAGTTTTCCTCGATCAAGTCCAATCATTTTCATTCATCGTTCCGAACCATTTTCTAACTCGCGTTGCCCATTGACAAGTTGTCCAGCGACATCTCGTTCGGGGCTTTTGAAGTTACGGCCAACTAAGCATGACACGTTCTAAGGCTTTGTGCGATCGTATCGCTTGCCGACATACTCGTACAATCCGTAAATCCTTTAGTCTCACTCGAACAATTTCTATGACGTCCATACACCACTCAGGGTTCGAGCCACTCGACTAGTCGTCGACACTCATTTTTATTCTTCTCCGAACCTATCACATACACTACTCGGATTCAAGCCATACGATCTAGTCCTCAATCACGTTCACGTCATGCGCTAATACACCCTTCAGATTCGTTCGACGAATCTCTAGCGTAATCGCTCACGTCGCCTCGATGTACTAAGTCGTTCGCACTAATCCTCAAAATCCAATAAATCTTCCGTGCACGCCTAAGCGTTAGTTTGATAGCGTTCCTATTGATATACACTCTGAGTGTATCTCCGTTCCCGATCGAGCGGTACTTGATATCGCTCGCAACTCGGTTGCACCAAAAGTCGAGGTGCGCGACACGCGGCACAACTTAGCCAAAAGGCTGCGGGCAGAACCATCCCGTTCGAACTATACTTTGGTCTCGTGTACTCGTTTGCTGTCAGCGTAAGCTTATTCAAGCACGCACTGCATTTGCTAACTCTTAGCATCGGTTCCTTCCAACTCAAGTCCGTCGTGGTGGCACAAAGGCCTTCGCCTATCGATCCCGTCCAACCGAGTACTCGTACGAGCTTTTGAAAATATTAGACTTATTGTATGGAACATCCCAAGGCACAATGAGAGAGAGCATACACTTCTTTTTGTTTTCCAACCGAGCTTTCAAAACTGAGAGAATCAAAATGAAGTCCAAGGACGTAAAGCCGTGCTCTGATACCAATCTGTCATGCCCGGCTCCCGCAGGAGCGATCGTCCTCGCTAAGGCATGATGCCGCACGGGCCTAGGTTGCGCCCGTGCAAGGCCAAGTCCAGAAACGGCCGATTTGAGCTAGGCCACAGAGTCGCACAGAGTGTCCCCATTTGCAGCGGAAAGTAAATAAACACAAGTTGAAGCGAATTCAATTTCCTTATTGATATTCAAGAAGTTTACAAGCGACGCTAGGCCGATATTACAAATCGCTCGAGCTCTCTCTCTCTGAAACATAAAAGGCGTGCCAAGTGGCTTACAAGATAGAATGATTCATGGCGATGTTCCAATACATTATGTCCTGTATATGGTGCCTCAGCTCCTTGCAACGCTCCAAGGCTCGAGAGATAGCTCCGCGCCTTAGCACGTTCGAGGGAAGCTCCACACACGCCAACGTTTCCTCCTTCCTGCAAGCAGACTGTGGGGTTATCAGTACATTGTTATGCACTGGTGGGGAGGCTAGCTCGCCCACAATGCTATCATTACTAAACACGTTCCATTTACTTTTGTGCATCTCTATCATCCATTGTCTTTCTAATCTTGCCTTAGGGTCAATTTCATGGCATATGACATAACCTATCCCGTGTTGCCAAATATCGAGTGTCGTATGGAAATACATGCACGACTTACCCATACTTACCGTCCGGCCTTCCCTGTCCAACGTAAACCAAGTTAGTCAACAATTCATATGAAATAACTTAACGTAGTTCATGAAAGCATTCAATGTAAAGTGCGTGTCCTTGTCTCGGGTTCTAGCATGTCGTAGGCACGTTTTCTAACTCGTTTGCTCGAAGTACACCTTATCATTTTGTGTGTTATATTCAAGCCTATTCAGAAAGTGCTTTGTACAGTTACATAGACTACTTCGATTTCAATGCAAGGACTTGCACGTGGATTGCCACTAGCAAAGCCCACTTAAATCTATATGCACCGGTCGCTGACATCACAAGCCATTTTGGACACTTCCAAGCCGTGGTATTTCTCAACTAGCGTAGGGTGAGGACTGGCACACACCCTGTTAGTCTCTTGAAATACTCCTGCACTTACGTCTCCCGGGTGGCCGAGTCCGCACCCAGGCAGCCCGTAAGCTATGACTTTGATCCCGCCTAGGCCGACATATCCCCCCTTTGATCATGCCGCGGAATCCCTTTTTCTTTACGGTCACAGCATTCGCCACCCCTCGCTCGTGCCGTTTGTCCACGACCATTTCGCATTAACTTGTCTTTTTAACTTAACGGCTGTCTCTGAGCCGTAGGCTAACCCTTAGCCACAATGCGTTATCGATCATGTTGGCGTCCGTGTAGCGCGGGTAGCGAGCCCCGTTGCACGTGCCCGTCACACCTGTCGCTAACCATTTCTTTCTTTGTTATCTTTTATTCATTCTGTCTTTTCTTTCTTTCACTTGTCTGTTTGTTCATCGATTCATTCATGTATTAATTCTTTTATTCGTTGATTCATTCATTCACTTATTTGTTCATTCATTCTTTCATTTATACCTTATGCAACTTCCCGTACGGGAGTCGTCTTGGCGACCCATCGGTCCCATAGTCTTTCAATATTGCTAACTCTACTCGAAACGACTATGTTGATAGTCTACCCGTTTCATTGTTGTAAAACATTCATTGTTTCATTGTTGAACGCATAAGGGACTTGAACGTAAGCTTGTGCCTTAGCACAAGCGTGGAGCACGGTGCGAGAGTTCTCATATTTTTTATGTTCCTTTCCATATTCTATACAAGCATACAAGATGGGATTAATCCCTTAGCTAGGTGCGTTGGGTCATTTATTAGCATGCGCGCTGTTATCGCCTAGCGATTTCAGAGATAGTGTCCGTATTGTTATGTGTCTAGGCAAAGCAAAGACGGGTTCATCGGAGCCACCCGCCTTAGCGATGTTCGCATAGGTCGAGCGATACTCCGAGCGCGCCTTTGAAAGTCTAAGTCTGGATTCATCTTGACGGGCCAAATGTAAGCCTTGCATCGATTCTTCATCTGGTCGATGCCAACTCTTCGGGTCGACGGCTCGTTTGAGTCGTTGCACTTGCCATTTGAATCGGCATTCCGCTAGGGCGGAGCGGGTCATTACATAATACACCACTCAAAACAAGTCTCGTCCTCGAGACTTCCTGAGTGCAGGTCATCCTACCATTCCTTAACTCGCATCGTCGTGTTTCTTAGGCAATCCCTATCGAACGGCTCTATCGTTCTATGGCACCGAACTATACTCGATACCTTCCCAAGTTCTGCGTCGCCTACGTTTGGTCGATTTTTATTGGATAACTTTTCATTCATTTTAGAGTTGATGGCACTTATTCAATTCAAGTGTTTCTTCGACTCGGTTGCTTTTTGACATATCATAGGACTGAAACGGTCGTACGAGGTGCGTTGAAATTTGTCAAATACGAGTGTCGTAGGCTGAGGCAAACTCACTTTCGTTTATGCGCATCGCAACACCCACTTGCAGCTGCATTCGAGTTCATCATATCGCTGAGTTTGGATCGTGCACGTATCCAAGGCGTCCCTCGAATACGTACATTTCAACCAAGCTTAGCGACTAGCGAAGTCGGACAAGCTACTTGTGATAGTTTTGATTTGCCGATCGCTTTGCTAACTTCGATTTAAAACCGAACTCATTTGTGTATCACATATCGTTTATCTCGGTTCTCGAGATGATTCGATTCGCTTCTCAAGCGTTATTGTCCACGAAATCAGTATGATTTTTTCTTAGCAGGGTCGACCAAGCCTAAGTAATTTCCGTCCGATTCAAAACCAAGTATTGCACCATCATCAAGTTTTTCTTCCTATCAACGATTCAATTCGTTATCCCAACTTTTACTTGCGCATCATCCATCCCTATCATTCCTTTCGTTTGGGGCCAATCTCGTCGTCGTTCACGCAAACTCGCAGTTCCCATCCTACTCTAAGTCTTGTTTCCCCCAAGTCTATCGTCCGTCCAGACGATACTTTAAATGCCATCGCACAGGTTCAATCACTCGACATAGGGTCGTCCGCCTATCCGCTAGGTCAGCTCACAAGGTTATAATTACACGTTAGGTCCGTGGCTCGTCGTGCAAGGTCGTTGCACGACGCTCTCCCCAAATCCTATGGTCAAACCCTTTGTTCGCTTGTACAGGAGTTTCTACCCAAGTTCATTTTACTCACATTTCTAAACATCGAGCATGATCACCTAATTCGCATCGACTTACGTTGCACACATTTAATTCCGTTCAATCACCAGTTCTAACCAATTCGTGTATTCGATCACGAGGTCATCCAGCTCGACAATACATTGCGCCCCAATCTCATGCGAGTCCGATTATCCACGGCGGTTCATGAATCACCAGGCAATGCTCCCGCGAAATAATCATTCTCATCGGGGCGTAACTCTTGTTTGAGTTTTAGACTAACCCATTCTCGATACGCGAATTGGACCTACTCAATCCTCAAGTTCAATTCCTCAAGCACACAAATTCATTCTCGAGTCCACCTTCGCGTCAAACCACAAGTCGAAGCAATCAGATTGCCACGCCATCCAAGTTTAATCACTCCCGCTGTATGAATCACCATATCAGCGCTCACGCGGAGTGATCGCCATAATTCGACGCGGCGCATGTGCGAGGCTGGAATTGTGTACGCATAAGACAAGAACGTCAACGTTGTGGTTGTCAACGAAGCAAATCCAAGCATTCATATTTTCATCCGAGCCAAATCAATTCGATAGTCTGACCGTCATACATTCAACTAGAAAATCCTCGAGCTAAATCTATCTTTTCCTCGACACATTTTTAACATCCCAAGTAAGCATCCAATAGGACAACGACATTTGCACGATCGTCATTCACCGAGTCAGAGTACCCCCGAGTTATCGTATATCGATCTTTGATACGCCTCAATACATCGACGATATACGTAACCTGACGATCTTCCTTTGCAACCGATTTCGAGTCGTGCGTTGATGCTGTTGTCCGAGTTGGATATTCTACAATTTCCTCGATATTCAAGATCAAGTTTGATCGCTATTCCTCAAGCTAGTTTCAAGGTCGTTGTCCAAACTCAAGTCACAATTCATTTGAATCAATCCGAAATCGTGCGCGTGATCCTCTAAGTTTTCCTCGATCAAGTCCATTCATTTTCATTCATCGTTTCGAACCAATTTCTAACTCGCGTTGCCCATTTACAAGTTGTCCAACGACATCTCGTTCGGGACTTTTGAAGTTACGGCCAACTAAGCGTGACACGTTCTAAGGCTTTGTGCGATCGTATCGCTTGCCGACATACTCGTACGATCCGTAAATCTTTTAGTCTCACTCGAACAATTTCTATGACGTCCATACACCACTCAGGGTTCGAGCCACTCGACTAGTCGTCGACACTCATTTTTATTCTTCTCCGAACCTATCACATACACCACTCGGATTCAAGCCATACGATCTAGTCCTCAATCACGTTCGCGTCATGTGCTAAGACATCCTTCAGATTCGTTCGACGAATCTCTAGTGTAATCGCTCACGTGGCCTCGACGTACTAAGTCGTTCGCACTAATCCTCAAAATCCAATAAATCTTCCGTGCACGCCTAAGCGTTAGTTTGATATCGTTCCTATTGATATACACTCTAAGTGTATCTCCGTTCCCGACCGAGCGGTACTTGATATCGCTCGCAACTCGATTGCACCAAAAGTCAAGGTGCGCGACACACGGCACAACTTAGCCAAAAGGCTGCGTGCATAACCATCCCGTTCGAACTATACTTTGGTCTCGTGTACTCGTTTGCTGTCAGCGTAAGCTTATTCAAGCACGCACTGCGTTTGCTAACTCTTAGCATCGGTTCCTTCCAACTCAAGTCCGTCGTGGTGGCACAAAGGCCTTCGCCTATCGATCCCGTCCAACCGAGTACTCGTACGAGCTTTTGAAAATATTAGACTTATTGTATGGAACATCCCAAGGCACAATGAGAGAGAGCGTACACTTCTTTTTGTTTTCCAACCGAGCTTTCAAAACTGAGAGAATCAAAATGAAGTCCAAGGACGTAAAGCCGTGCTCTGATACCAATCTGTCACGCCCGGCTCCCGCAGGAGCGATCGTCCTCGCTAAGGCGTGATGCCGCACTAGCCTAGGTTGCGCCCGTGCAAGGCCAAGTCCAGAAATGACCGATTTGAGCTAGGCCACAGAGTCGCACAGAGTGTCCCCATTTGCAGCGGAAAGTAAATGAACACAAGTTGAAGCGAATTCAATTTTCTTATTGATATTCAAGAAGTTTATAAGCGGCGCTAGGCCGATATTACAAATCGCTCTCTCTCTCTCTCTCTCTGAAACATAAAAGGCGTGCCAAGTGGCTTACAAGTTGGAATGATTCATGGCGATGTTCCAATACATTATGTCCTGTATATGGTACTTCAGCTCCTTGCAACGCTCCAAGGCTCGAGGGATAGCTCCGTGCCTTAGCACGTTCGAGGGAAGCTCTGCACCCGCCGACGTTTCCTCCTTCCTGCAAGCAGACTGTAGGGTTATCAGTACATTGTTATGCACTGGTGGGGAGGCTAGCTCGCCCACAATGCTATCATTACCAAACACGTTCCATTTACTTTTGTGCATCTCTATCATTCATTGTCTTTCTAATCTTGCCTTAGGGTCAATTTTATGGCATATGTCATAACCTATCCCGTGTTGCCAAATATCGAGTGTCGCATGGAAATACATGCACGACTTACCCATACTTACTGTCCGGCCTTTTCTGTCCAACGTAAACCAAGTTAGTCAACAATTCATATGAAATAACTTAACGTAGTTCATGAAAGCATTCAATATAAAGTGCGTGTCCTTGCCTCGGGTTCTAGCATGTCGTAGGCACGTTTTCTAACTCGTTTGCTCGAAGTACTCATTATCATTTTGTGTGTTATATTCAAGCCTATTCAGAAAGTGCTTTGTACAGTTACTTAGACTACTTTGATTTCAATGCAAGGACTTGTACGTGGATTGCCACCAGCAAAGCCCACTTAAATCTATATGCACCGGTCGCTGGCATCAAAGCCATTTTGGACACTTCCAAGCCGTGGTATTTCTCAACTAGCGTAGGGTGAGGACTGGCACACACCCCGTTAGTCTCTTAAAATACTCCTGCACTTACGTCCCCCGGGTGGCCGAGTCCGCACCCAGGCAGCCCGTAAGCCATGACTTTGATCCCGCCTAGGCCGGCATATCCCCCCTTTGATCATGCCGCGGAATCCCTTTTTCTTTACGGTCACAGCATTCGCCACCCCTCGCTCGTGCCGTTTGTCCACGACCATTTCGTATTAACTTATTTTTTTAACTTAACGGCTGTCTCTGAGCCGTAGGCTAACCCTTAGCCACAATGCGTTATCGACCAGGTTGGCGTCCGTGCAGCACGGGTAGCGAGCCCCGTTGCACGTGCCCGTCACACCTGTCGCTAACCATTTCTTTCTTTTTTATCTTTTATTCATTCTTTCTTTTCTTTCTTTTACTTGACCGTTTGTTCATCGATTCATTCACGTATTCATTCTTTCATTCGTTGATTCATTCATTCACTTATTTGTTCATTCATTCTTTCATTTATACCTTATACAACTTCCCGTGCGGGACCAAAGTTTTTCAATGTTGCTAACTCTACTCAGAACGACTATGTTGATAGTCTTCCCGTTTCATTGTTGTAAATAATTCATTATTTCATTGTTGAACGCATAAGGGACTTGAACGTAAGCTTGTGCCTTAGTACGAGCGTGGAGCGCGGTGCGAGAGTTCTCGTATTTTCTATGTTCCTTTCCATATTCTATACAAGCATACAAGATGGGATTAATCCCTTAGCTAGGTGTGTTAGGTCATTTATTAGCATGCGCGGTGTTATCGTCTAGCGATTTCAGAGATAGTGTCCGTATTGTTATGTGTCTAGGCTAAGCAAAGACGGGTTCATCGGAGCCACCCACCTTAGCGATGTTCGTATCGGTCGAGCGATACTCCGAGCGCGCCTTTGAAAGTCTAAGTGTGGATTCATCTTGACGGGCCAAATGTAAGCCTTGTATCGATTCTTCATCTGGTCGATGCCAACTCTTCGGGTCGATGGCTCGTTTGAGTCGTTGTACTTGCCATTTAAATCGGCATTCCGCTAGGCGGAGCGGGTCATTACACAAGATGGGATTATTCCCTTAGCTAGGTGCGTTGTGTCATTTATTAGCATGTGCGGGGTTACCGCCTAGCGAATCTTGTGATAGTGTCCGTATTGTTATGTGTCTAGGCTAAGCAAAAACAGGTTCATCGGAGCCATCCACCTTAGCGATATTTGTATCGGCCGAGCGATACTCCGAGCGCGCCTTTGAAAGTCTAAGTTTGGATTCATCTTGTCGGGCCAATGTAAGCCTTGTGGATTTCGATCGAGGTAGTGCCTCACTGGGCAGGAACTTGACCAAACTTCAACTCGGGACGGCAGGGTCGTGCCATATTCTATTCGTAACTTAACATGTTCGGGACAGTGCTGTAGTGCCCCGTCCCTACATCGTGCCCCGTACTCTATCCACGGGGTGCACGAGAAAGGAACACTGTCGCTATCGATTCGGTCGGGGCCGATAGGTCAGAATCGGCCGAGTCGATCGAACGGGAACGGTTGAATTAAGATTCATTCCTCGTTATGGAATGTCTTCTTCGGAACCAAGTCCCATATTCAGTGGGCTGCGCCTCGAGGATTGACTCTGCGGCTGAGTCGGAAGAGACCTCCCGTTGCTCTGCTTTTCACGCCGCTTGCGTTGGTTTTGGCTTTGTTTTCTGAATGCGCTTTCGTGAATGTTTTTGATGGTTTTCATGGCTTGCATTTCGAACTCGCATTTCCTATCGAACTCCTTGATTAATGCAGTGTTCTAATCGGTTGCTTGTGCAATTTCAGGTAATCGCGTAGGCGACGTCTAGCGCGACCAACAAGTCCTCTTGCCGAAGTAAACTCAAGGTGAGTGGCTGACCCTTCTCTTCTTGACCCCTTCTATGGTAAATCGATAGTGTTGTTACAGATTAAAGATTGAATGCAAGGGCACGAGCACGGTAAAATGATTTGAGTTTTTAAAGAGAATGTAGGCTATGTCTAAATAACTAAAAGAAGAAAATGGTCTTTGCACGGTCATGGACAACTTGTCGACAAGGTGAGCGTTTCCCCGTACGGCAATCCGAGGCCACGGGACCGTTGCGGGCACAAAGGAAAACAAATAATTAGCTGTGCTGGGTACGGGTTAGGCGAGGACTTGCAGCGGGGCTCGCAACTCACGCTGAAAGGACCCTGTCTAACAAAAGCTAGAGGAGTCCACGATGGCTCTGGGAGCCAGTAACCAACACACGAAATATTGTACTTGGTATGGAAATGATAACAATTGACAGGAAAGAACATGGTAAGTTTCATAAGGCGCGACGCGGGCCGCCGTCGGTAAGTTTTGACGTAAATTATATTATGCTTGTCATTGCTTGCTTGAAATTCATTAGGATGGTTAGAAACATTCATGAACTAAGTCATATAAACTCATTCAACCAAATAAGAGCTTGGAAATTAACTTGCCACGCACCAGTACAAAGTGTAATGTACTGATCCTCGCTCTCCATGCAGGTATCCCGAACCACGAAGGGCGTGCCACCTAAAATCTCAAGGCAGCGTGGACACTTTTGAAGCCTCGTCCGTGTAAAGGCTTGTTCTGGATTCCTTTTGAAGAAGACCCGCACTCAGTCCAAAAGAAGATGGCGGCTCGACTCGCCTCGATCGCAGGTGGAAATGTGTAATGGTTTTTGCTTATATAAAAGGGTGTAATGTATGGAATGACTATCTCATCGGCGTTCATTTTGTAAGTCGAGTTAGGTTGTAGCCCGCGCGGCAATGATTGTAAAGGAGTCTATGTAAAGTTTTATTATCATCAATAAAAAAGTCTATTTCTATTTCAAATGTGCCATTCAATTTCTCTGCGTACTCTAACTTGATGTTGTGTTTCGGATAACCTTATGACTATGCCTTGTGCGATCGCAACATAGGTTCGCACGACATCATGCCCGGGGGACGACTATCGATTCTACGGAATCGGGGCATGACATAATGGTATCAGAGCACGGCTTTACATCCTTTGGCCTCGCGTCTGGAGTTCCAAACCTTTGACCTCGCATCGATGAGATAAGTTGTTCCATACAATGAGTCTGTAATAATTTGTGACTGATGCGTTTGCCTTCGTATCGCAGAAGTGACGAAACCTACGGCCGAGCAAGAACAGAGCGCCTCAAGCGGCTCTAGTAGTTCGTATTGTCCACAGGCCGGACCTTCGAACGATACAATCGAAAGGATGCTGCGCATGATGGAGGCGCAGCAAAACCAGTCTGAGAACCGGCATCAGCAGGTAGAGGAACGACAGGCCCAGTTCGAAGCTCGCTTTGACGCACATGCCAAACTTCAACAAAAGCAGTTAGATACCCTGCAGCAGATCGTCCAGACAATGGCGGCCAACAGAAATTCTGCGACTGCGCCTACCGTTACCGCACCTGCTACCACCGGGCCGACGATCCAACCTATTGAAGTCGACACGGCGGAGCCCGAGCGTCAACCAGCGACACTGAAAAAGTACAACTTTGAAGTGTCAGAATTCAAGAAAGCGTGCCGCACTTCCTTCAGCGGCACCGAGGGTCCTTCCATAGCGATCGACTGGTTGAAAGAGTTAGAAGATCACTTCGAGCTTCTCGGTATTGAAGAGTCGATACAAGTCGCCTGCGCACAACTTCAACTACGGTTGAACGTGCACGACTGGTGGGCCGTGCGCAAGCGAGCGATCCGACCGGACAACACCATCGCGTCGATCTCTTGGGCCACGTTCCGTAAAGCTTTCGAAGTCCAGTACCTTCCATCAGTCGTTCTTCAAACGAAGAAGAATGAATTCATGCAGTTGAATCAAGGGAGCAGGACAGTGGAATAGTACGCCACAGAATTCAACAAGTTGTCTAAGTTTGCTGGCCAGTTTTTGCCTACTGAAGAGTGCCATGTGCGACGGTTCGAAGTGGGTCTGCGACACTCTATCGGTGCGCATGTCGGGGTCCCGGAGTACAAGACCATGGACGAGGCTCTGAACCACGCTCTCCGCCTTGAGAGCCTGCATCCTTCCGGTGCTGCCGACGTTGTGCGTCACTCCAATCACAAACGTCCTAGCCATACGTAAGGCAACAATGACGCGTCAAAGCGTCCAAATAACGGCGGCTACAGGGGTGAGAAAGCGATACTTAAGTGCACCAATTGTGGGCAACTTGGACACCTTGAACGTCACTGCTTTTACCGTAATGTTGAATGTTACGCTTGCGGACAAAGGGGCCACTTCGCTCAAGATTGCACGAACCCCAGACTAACTCGCAATGTACCACCACAACAGTACCGCCAAGAGTATTGAGGGCATGCGCCTCGACCTCCTCCGTCCACTCGACCTGTACCACAAAATGACCAAGATCGTCGCCCCAACACTCAGGGCCGCGTCTACGCCATGACTCGAGACGAAGCACTGGCATCAGATACAGTAGTGTCAGGTATACTAAAATTCAATAATGTGCCTGCTTGTGTGTTATTTGATTCAGGCGCTTCACATAGTTTTATATCGGCGGACTTTGCCGTCGAGCACAAATTTCCGGTAAATTATTAGATCTCGACCTTACCGTAAGCACGCCTTCGGGCACACCAATTCTCACAAACTTAGCTTGCGTCGGCAGGATTATCTGTATCGGCGGTCAAAAGATCGGTCTGGATGTAAAAGTTTTAGATATGAAGGACTTTGACATCATTCTGGGAATGGATTGGCTCGGGCCGTGCAATGCAACCATAGACTGCACTGAAAAGAGGGTCACATTTCGCATGTCTAGAGTGCCTGAATTCTGCTACTCGTGTGGTGAGGCGTCGCCGACCTGCATGGTGATCTCCGCGATATCTGCTCGACGGATGCTGCATTTCGGGTGCGAAGGCTATCTAGCTTCCGTTCGAGACATGCGACAGGATGGTACAAATGCGGGTCAGACCGACGTTGTGGAAGAATTCCCAGACGTATTCCCGGACGAGCTACCCGGCATGCCGCCCGATCGAGAAATAGAGTTCACCATCGACACATTCCCCGACACCCGGTCGATCTCGAAGGCTCTGTACAGAATGGCCCCTGCAGAATTGAAAGAATTGAAAGCACAACTTCAGGAATTGCTCGACAGAGGGTTTATCCGTCTGAGTGTCTCGCCGTAGGGTGCGCCCGTGCTATTCGTGAAGAAGAAGGATGGATCGATGCGGCTCTGCATCGACTATCGAGAATTGAACAAAGCCATCGTCCGAAACAAATACCCCTACCCTGCATCGACGACTTGTTCGACCAGCTCCAAGGTGCAACGGTGTTTTCGAAGATTGATCTACGATCGGGTTATCACCAACTCAAAGTCAAGCCAGATGACGTGCCGAAGTCTGTCTTCCGTACTCGTTATGGCCACTACGAGTTCTTGGTAATGCCGTTCGGTCTGACAAACGCCCCTGCCGTCTTTATGGATCTAATGAATCGGGTGTTCCGTCCGTTCGTTGACAAGTTCGTAGTAGTCTTCATCGACGACATCCTCGTCTACTCGAAGGATCGAGCGCAACATGCAGAGCATCTGCGGACGGTACTCCAAACCCTTCGAGAGAATCAGTTGTACGCGAAGATGAGCAAGTGCAAGTTTTGGCTGAACATCGTCTCATTCCTTGGGCACATCATCTTCGCTGCGGGCATCACAGTCGATCCGAAGAAAGTCGAGGCAGTTGCTGATTGGAAACGTCCCGCATCAGTTAGCGAAATTCGAAGCTTCCTAGGCTTGGCGGGATACTACGAACGCTTCGTGAAGGACTTCGCGAAGATTGCATCGCCATTGACTCGCCTCACCCAGAAAGGAGTCGCATTCCAGTGGTCAGACGACTGTGAAGCTTCCTTCCAGGAGCTCAAACAATTGCTCGTTTCGGCCCCGATACTTGCTCTTCCTGAAGGGACGGAGGGATTTCAAATCTTCAGCGATGCTTCTGGCCAGGGCTTGGGGTGTGTGCTCATGCAGCGAGATAAGGTGATATCTTTTGCTTCCCGGCAGTTGAAGCCGCAAGAGAAGAACTACCCCACGCATGACCTAGAATTGGCGGCGATTGTGTTTACGTTGAAGCTGTGGCGTCACTATCTCTATGGCATGGCGTACAGGATTTATACGGACCATAAAAGCCTCAAGTATCTTTTCACCCAGAAAGAACTGAATTTGCGGCAGAGGCGATGGCTCGAACTAATCAAAGACTATGACTTATCGATCGACTACACGCCGGGCAAGGGAAATGTAGTAGCGGATGCGCTGAGCCGAAAGTACTTAGCTTCATTATGCATCAACGATCGACTGCTGCATGACTTGAAAGGAATGGGCATTGAACTTCGAGTTCGTTTCAGAGACATGAAACTAGCACAACTACGGGTGGAACCGAGCATACTGGAGAGGATCAAGTCTGCACAGAAGGACGACCCCTACCTGGAGAAGATGCGGAAGCTGATATCGACAGGGAAAGCGTCTGACTTTACAGAGGACGAGTCGGGAGTATTGCGTGTGAAGGGACGGCTATGCGTACCAGACGACGTAGAACTTAGAAAGGAGATAATGACGGAGGCGCACTATGCAAAATATTCCTTGTATCCTGGTAGCACCAAGATGTATAAGGACCTCCGTGTTGTCTTTTGGTGGCACGGCATGAAGAGGGACGTAGCGCTCTTTGTGTCAAAATGTATGGCCTGTCAGCAAGTCAAAGCCGAGCCCCAGCGACCAGGCGGAGAGATGTAGAACCTCGCCATTCCAGAGTGGAAGTGGGATCACATCACTATGGACTTCGTTGTTGGCTTACCGAGGACGCCGCGAGGAAACGACACCATCTGGGTCATCGCCGATCGACTAACCAAGTCAGCACACTTTATCGCCATCAAAGTTACTTGGAGCGTCGACCGCCTTGCTCAAATATACCTTGATGAAATAGTTCGGCTGTACGGGGTCCCAGTTTCTATCGTCTCTGATCAGGATGGACGATTCGTAGCGCGCTTCTGGAGTAGTCTTCATTCAGCATTGGGGACCAAGTTGAAGTTCAGTTCAGCTTATCATCCTCAGACTGACGGCCAAACAGAGCGGGTGAACCAAATTCTCGAAGACATGTTACGACTCTGTACGATCGACTTGAAGTCAAGTTGGGACGTCCATCTACTGCTGGCCGAGTTTGCATACAACAACAGCTATCAGTCCAGCATCCAAATGGCGCCGTATGAAGCTTTATACGGCCGGAAGTGTAGATCGCCCATTTGCTGGGATGAAGTCGGAGAACGGCAGATACTTGGTCCGGAGCTGGTGGAGCAGACCGTGCTGAAGGTCAAGTTAATTCGAGAAAGATTGAAGATAGCACAAAGCCAGCAGAAAAGCTATGCCGACATGCACCGACGCCCCCTCGAGTTCTCGGAAGGCGACCATGTATTCCTGAAGGTGATGCCTATGCGTAGAGTTTCCAGGTTCGGTGCGAAGGAGAAATTGAGCCCAAGATTTGTTGGCCCGTTCAAAATATTGAAGCGAGTCGCCCCGGTAGCTTACCAAATCGCCTTGTCGCCTGCGTTGTCAGAGGTACATGACGTCTTCCACGTATCACAATTGAGGAAGTACGTGCATGATCCGAGCCATGTTGTGGATTTGGGTAAGCTGGACCTGAAGGCGGACTTGTCATATGTCGAAGAGCCAGTGCAAATCTTGAAGCGCAAGGATAAACTTCTCCACAACCGTGCTATTCCCCTCGTCCGCGTCCTCTGGAGAAACCATTCAGTCGAGGAGTCGACGTGGGAGCTTGAGTCAGAAATAAAAGAGAAGTTCCCTTCGTTGTTCTCGTAGAGGTAGGTTCGATTCTTAAGTTTTGAGGACGAAACTTTTTCTTAGTTGGTTATGGTATAGTGCCCCGTCCCTACATCGTGCCCCATACTCTGTCCACGGGGTATGCGAGAAAGGAACACTGTCGCTATCGATTCGGTCGGGATCGATAGGTCGGAATCGGCCGAGTCGATCGAACATGAACGTTTGAATTAAGATCCATTCCTCGTTATGGAATGTCTTCTTCGGAACCAAGTCCCATATTCAGCGGGCTGCGCCTCGAGGATTGACTCTGCGGCTGAGTCGGGAGAGACCTCCCGTTGCTCTGCTTTTCACGCTGCTTGCGTTGGTTTTGGCTTTGTTTTCTGAATGCACTTTCGTGAATGTTTTTGATGGTTTTCATGGCTTGCATTTCGAACTCGCATTTCCTATCGAACTCCTTGATTAATGCAGTATTCTAATCGATTGCTTGTACGATTTCAGGTAATCGCGTTGGCGATGTCTAGCGCGACCAACAAGTCCTCTTGCCGAAGTAAACTCAAGATGAGTGGCTGACCCTTCTCTTCTTGACCCCTTCTATGGTAAATCGATAGTGTTGTTGCGGATTAAAGATTAAATGCAAGGGCACGGGCACGGTAAAATGATTTGAGTTTTTAAAGAGAATGTAGGCTATGTCTAAATAACTAAAAGAAGAAAATAGTCTTTGCACGGTCATGGACAACTTGTCGACAAGGTGAGCATTTCCCCGTACGACAACCCGAGGCCATGGGACCGTTGCGGGCATAAAGGGAAAGAAATAATTAGCTGTGCTGGGCACGGGTTAGGCGAGGACTTGCAACGGGGCTCACAACTCATGCTGAAAGGACCCCGTCTAACAAAAGCTAGAGGAGTCCACGATGGCTCTGGGAGCCAGTGACCAACACACGAAATATTGCACTTGGTATGGATATGATAACAATTGATAGGGAAGAACATGATAAGTTTCATAAGGCGCGGCGCGGGCCGCCGTCGGTAAGTTCCGACGTAAATTATATTGTGCTTGTCATTGCTTGCTTGAAATTCATTAGAATGGTTAGAAAGATTCATGAACTAAGTCATATAAACTCATTCAACCAAATGAGAGCTTGGAAATTAACTTGCCACGCACCAATACAAAGTGTAATGTACTGATCCTCGCTCTCCACACAGGTACCCCGAACCATGAAGGGCATGCCACCTAAAATCTCAAGGCGGCGTGGACACTTTTGAAGCCTCGTCCATGTAAAGGCTTGTTCTGGATTCCTTTTGAAGAAGACCCGCACTCAGTCCAAAAGAAGATGGCAGCTCGACTCGCCTCGATCGCAGGTGGAAATGTGTAATGGTTTTTGCTTGTATAAAAGGGTGTAATGTATGGAACGACTATCTCATAGGCGTTCATTTTGTAAGTCGAGTCATGTTGTAGCCCGTGCGGCAATGATTGTAAAGGAGTCTATGTAAAGTTTTATTATCATCAATGAAAAGGTCTATTTCTATTTCAAATGTGTCATTCAATTTCTCTGCATACTCTAACTTGATGTTGTGTTTCGGATAACCTTATGACTATGCCTTGTGCGATCGCAACTTAGGTTCGCACGGCATCACGCCCGGAGGACGACTATCGATTCTACGAAATTGGGGCGTGACATGTGCTTCGTCGAGGAGCAATTTATGCGCACTCGACCGTGCCAAGACTTTTACTTAAACTCAAGCCTACTAGACCAATTTTCGTGCTAGCGACGTCAAGGGGGAACGACTCGTGCAGGTCGTGCCTCTAGACTTTGCTTAAACTTGACCGTACTTCGAGATTGAGGCCGCGCCTTGCAACATATCAAGACTCATCATGTTGCCACCTTGCGGCCTTCATGTTCAACTCATTTGTTGACTTAGACAAGACTTATGAACCATAGTGACGAATCCATAAACATTTCGATGCCAACTCTTCGGGTCGACGGCTCGTTTGAGTCATTGCACTTGCCGTTTGAATCGGCGTTCCGCTAGGGTGGAGCGGGTCGTTACAAAATACACCACTCAAAATAAGTCTCGTCCTCGAGACTTTCTGAGTGCAGGTCATCCTACCAATCCTTAACTCGTGTCGTTGTATTTTTTAGACAATTTTATCGAACGGCTCTATCGTTCGGTGGCATCGAACCATACTTGATATCTTTCTAAGTTCCATGTCGCATACATTTGGTCGATTTTATTGAGTTGCCTTTCATTCATTTTAGAGTTGATGGTACTTATTCAATTCAAGTGTTTCTTCGTCTTGGTTGCTATTTCTCTGTGTCATGGGACGAAAATATTCGCACGAGGCACGTTGTAATTCGTCAAATACGAGTGTCGTAGGCTGAGGAAACTCACTTTGGTTTATCTCGGTCATCGAGATGACCCGATTCGCTTCTCAAGCATTCGTGTCCATGAAATCAGTATGATTTCTACTTAGCGGGGTCGACCAAGTCTATGTGATTTTCGTCCGATTCAAGACCACGTATTGTACTATCATCGAGTATATTTTTTATCTATGGTTCAATTCGTTACACCATCTTTTACTTGCACGATATCGATTCCATATCATTCACTTGTTTAGAGCCAATCTCATTGTCGCTCATGCACACTCTGCTCACACGTTTCTTGGATTTTGAGCCATGCTCGTACTAGTATCGATCCTTTACTTAACGTAATTTCAAGATCTTCGACACTCTTCCATTCTTCAAGTCTTGCTCAAACTCAATGTATCACTTGGCTGGATCGTGCACGCATTCCAAGCGTCCCCAAAATACATGTATTCAGCCAAGCCGCATGATCTAGAAATTTGTCATTCTCACTCGAGTCGCATCGTGCACATACTCAAGCGTCCCCGAATATATGCATGTCACCCGAATCTCGTGAAGGGTATTCCTATATTCGTGATTCATATTATCCATCCATGCCAATCCTCAAGATCAATCTTTCGATTGATAACTCATGAAACAGGACGTCTCGCCTACCCGCTAGGCCATCTTTTCGAGGCTAAGTCAATGTCAGGATTGGAATTATAGTTCCCCAACAATAATGCCAACACTGACCCCAATCCTAGGGTCAAACCAAAGTCGATAGTACGAGATTTTCTACCCACGCTCGCGTCACTCAGATTTCTAAACATCGAGCACGATCACCTATTCGCATCAATGTATTCGTCGCACACCACAACGAATTTAAATCCATTCAAATCACTAAATTGACATACTTCACATATCCATTCTAACCAATTCATGTATTCGATCACGAGTTCATCTAGCTTTGACAATATGTTGCGCCCCAATCTCACACGAGTCTGATTATCCACGGTGGTTCATGAATCACCATGCAACGCTCCCGTGGAATAATCATTCTCATCGGGGAGTAACTCTTGCTTGCGTCTAGACTACTTCATTCTCGATATGCGAATTGGACCTACGCAATCCTCAAGCTCAATCATCAAACACACCAGGTTATTCTCAAGTTTACCTTCGCGTCAAACCACAAGTCGAAGCAGTGCCTCTTGCCGTTTGAATCGGCATTCCGCTAGGGCGAGCGGGTCGTTACAGATCGCGTATGTATCAATATCCATATGCAATAGAATTGCGAGAGAACTTATGCTAGAGGCCAAGTCCGATTCGAGAGTACGAGATGGCAAGTTATTGAGAATAAGAAGATTACATGTTGCGTTGTTCCGATATCTTACAACTGAGCTTGGCTAAAATGTATATATTGGTAGGACGCCTAAAATATGTGTATGATTCCAAACTAAGTTGTACGATCCAAACGATAGTGAGACGAGATCGTGGAACGATCTAGTAAAACCTTCGAAAATTTAGTATTGGTTTCGGTTCGGGACGAACCTTGTTTTGAGTGGTATATTATGTAATGTCCCGCTCCGCACGGTGCATTATACTGAGTCATTGACTCGAAAAGTTGCGTTGACCCGATTACGTATCGATGCGAATCGATACAAAGTGTTAAGTGGTCCCGAAGAATACATCGAACTAAGTCGATGTGAAGAGTTGCCTTGTCCCAAAGAATGCATCGAGTGAATCGATGCGACGCGTCGCGTTGTCTCGAAGGATAAGTGCGTTGAGACGGCTCGAAGATTCTAAGAAATTGAATCGACCAAGGGGCAAGTCCGAATTAATGCAAGTATTGATTTTAGTTGGTTTTATGTGCAGGTTATACGTTTACGCTGAAATGTAAGAGGTCGATCTTTTGCCTTATTCAGTAAGGGGTCCGCAAAAGCAAATCGTCGCCTTGCGATGGGCTGAGACGTTGGCACGATTAGCCCAAATCGGACGTATAATTCAATAAGCATGAAGTGCTCGAATGGCTAAGTCAGGAGATTTGCCCGTGCGATGAAGTTATGGAATCGAGCCGTATCGTCTCGACGAAACGACAAAGGGCTTATCGATACAAGGTGGGGGGACATTAACTCTCTTTCCTACTCCGTTATGCTTAAGTAAAATACATATTATTATATGCTGAGTTAACCTATCAATGCTACGGGCATGGCTCGATAGAGAGTTAAACGTAGTGCGTGTCGAACACTAGATAGAACAATCGAAATGAATCGTACGGCAGACGTACGAGTCGCTATGGAACATTGGATATCGCAAAGGCGAGCGCCTCGGTGCGCAAGCCGCAATAATATGGGATAACTGTACTCGGCGAGTGCCTTAGTGCACGAACCATATCGTGCCTTCGCGCACGAGTTAGAATGGCTAGAACATTGAAAGATAATAGGCGAGCGCCCTAGCGCACAAGCCACGGACCTTGAATGCCAAGTCATAGAACATCGAAAATATGGTCGAAACGTGCCTTCGTGCACGAGATAATAAAAGATGGCTTCGTTGCGAAAGAATACAGTTGTGGCATGAATGTGGCAGAACTGTCGGATATGACATAATGCCTCGAAAGGTGTTCGGGACCTTCGGGTCGTTCGGTTGACGAGCATTGAGTTGAGACATGATGCCATTGAACATTGAAATGAAGTATGAAACGAAAGAACATAGAAAGTTAATGGAAGAAATACGAGACGATAATGCGGCATGGTGCCCTTCGAAATGTTTGCGGCCTTCGGGCCTTCGATGAGAACATTTGGGCGTTGTGCCAATTGAAATAGAGATAAGCGAATTTGCTTGGTTGTATGGAAATAAGATGCATTGCATGGTCAAATGGACTTAAAGATATAAAAGCCCATGCATGGGTATTCCCTTGAACGCGGCGCGCCAGGGCGCTGGGACCGTTCGGCCTAGGAGGGATTCGTTTTCGGTATTGTTGGTGCACTTCATTTAGAAGGGTAGCGACCTTCTGGTGAATGTGATAAGCCACTTGCTGTGATTATTTCGATGGCCTCTGATGTTGGTTAGCAACCGCACAGAGTTAACATCGTCTTATGTTTCGATTCGATAAATATAAGTCCATTCTAGCCCGAAAAGCTAGTGACCTTCATATAGTTAAGGGCGGCGGGTTTGGAAGTGCAAGGTATACGTATCCTGCATGGAAAGATCCGAATAGAGGACACTTATAACATGACAGGGAAAACGGATAGGCGTATTAACCTTGCGTCAGTGCAAGGGCGAGTGCGTCGATATTGCTAAGTCGTGCCATGAATCAAACACGAGATTGCTTGCATATTTACTTACGCAAGTTGAATAACATGCTTGCTATGCTTTACAGTCTTCGAATATGCCATGAACTCATCCTAAGGAGAACATAGAAAGAGAACTAAATTGTATGTTTGCATGAATCAATACAATACTAAATGTCGGTTTGTTAAGTGGGTTTTTGATCAGTACAGCGAGGACGAAAGTACTAATCCCCCACTAGTTTGCTAGCAGGTTCAGGGATTGGTCTGCTCGTGGCGGAGCTTTGCTTGAACGCGTTGAGGCTTGGAATGCCGAAGCGCATTGAAGCGTGCGATCGTATTGACGCTCGGACTCGCGACAGGATTGATGCGGCCGAGATATAGAAGGCATGATGTATGGAACGGTGAAATCCTTTGTGGGCAAGAGAGAACCTGAGTGTTGTATCCAATCTGGCAATTTCTGTTGGACTATCGAAAGCCTTTGTAATCTGATTTTGAATATCAATAAAGTGAATCATTTTCGTATACTCTGTTTTGCCTTTCGTTGTTAACGTTCAACTCAAAGATAACCATTTGAGAACTTGTCATCTTGCCTTGTACGAGCGCAACTCCAGGCTCGTACGGCATCACGCCCCAGCGAGGACGATGATTCGGGTGATTCCGGGTCGGGGCGTGACACTGCTTACCTATGATGAGGCGATGAAGACCAGAGACGCAGTTTTTTGAAAGGAGGCGATTGACAATAAAATTGATTCCATCACCTCAAATAACACTTGGGTGTTGGTTGATCTTCCTGAAGGAGCAAAATCCATCGGATGCAAATGGATCTTCAAGAAGAAGATGAAAGCAGACGGAACTATTGACAAGTTCAAGGCTACGTTGGTAGCTAAGGGATTTTCTCAGAAGCAAGGGATTGACTACTTCGACATGTATGCTCCAGTCGCCCGGATGACCACCATCAGAATATTGATTGCTCTCGCAGTAATACATAAGATGGTGATACATCAGATGGAT
This sequence comes from Iris pallida, assembly GCA_029216955.1. NCBI lineage: Eukaryota > Viridiplantae > Streptophyta > Magnoliopsida > Asparagales > Iridaceae > Iris > Iris pallida. Next base: position 2,272,361 of record JANAVB010025198.1, read on the forward strand.
GTGAATACGACTTTCCTAAATGGCGAGCTGACCGATGAGATTTACATGTAACAACCAGAGGGATTTGTCATCAGGGGTCTTGAAGACAAAGTCTGCAAGTTGGTAAAATCCTTGTACGGTCTTAAACAGGCTCCTAAGATGTGGCATGAGAAATTTGACAAAGTTATAAGGTCAAATGGCTACATGGTCAGCGATACGGACAATTGTGTTTATACGAAGTTTGCTGATGGAAGAGGTGTGGTCGTTTATCTGTACGCGGATGACATGCTTATCCTAGGTACGGATATTAGCTGTGTCACGGAGACAAAGAAATTCATCTCAAGCAATTTCAGTATGAAGGACTTGGGGGAAGCTGATGTGATCTTAGGGATCAAGATCATCCGGACAGACACTGGACTAGCGCTGTTACAGTCTCATTATATTGAGAAAATGATCACTCGTTATGGGTATCAGGATCTTCCAGGGATCGATATGCCGTACAGGTGTGATATGAAGCTGAAGCCTAATTAAGGGAAAAGCGTCAGGCAGCTGGAGTATGCAAGCGTAATCGGAAGTTTGATGTATGCTACTACTGCCACAAGGCCTGACATAGCTTTTGCCGTGGGAAAGATGAGTCGTTTCACGAGCAACCCAGGTGCTGAACACTGGAAAGCTGTGAAACGGGTTATAAGATATCTCAAGAAGACTCAGACATATGCACTGTACTACAGCAAAGATCCGCCGATAGTGGAAGGCTTCAGTGATGCCAGCTGGTGCTCAGAGGTAGAGAGCGAGAGGTCCACAGGTGGATTTATTTTCACAGTGGGTGGAGCTGCTATATCGTGGAAGTCGAAGAAGCAGACTATGCTCTCGCGGTCATCCATGGAATCTGAGTTCTTTGTACTTGATACCGCAGCCGAGGAAGCAGAATGGCTTCGGGAGCTCATGTATGATCTTCCAATGGTTGGGGCACAAATACTGGCGATACCGATATACTGCGACAACCAGGCGACTGCGGCAGTGGCATCAAATGACCTCTTCAACGGGAAAAAGAGGACTGTGCGGTTGAAGCACATGACAGTACACGATCTTATCAAGAGTGGTTTTATTACAGTAATTGATGTTCAGAGTCAGGAGAACCTGGTGGATCCGTTCACCAAGGGCCTCAAGCGCCAGCTGGTCGATGACACAGCTTGTAAAATGGGCTTGAAGGCATTCTGATATTGTATTATTGTATTCCTACCATAAAGTTTTATGCTATTAGTTCAAAGATTTATCTACTAGGCATCTAGCTTTTGGTTCAAGGGAGGACCACTAATCGGAAGAATATCAGGAACGGTAGGTACATGTTCTATTGGGCATGGAGAGGTTACGAACCTATAACCACTGTTGTCTACTGTTGTTTTCTGCGAAAAACGGTTCCTGTAGGAAGGTTGGCTTAATTGCCTTAATAAGTTCTCAGGCAGAGTGAATGCCTGGTGTGCTTTATAGGAAGCACGGTAGAGCAACACTACAAGGAGTGAAACTCCATGCTACAGTAGGGTGACTCCACAATGAGGTTCCTATATGTGGGGTGCTGCCCAGGAATAGGATAAAGCTTCGGCATTGCAGGCCAAGTCACAGCGGCGTAGCACCGCAAATAGGCAGTTAGCCTAATACTGTATGTTAAAAATAAAGAGGGGTGTAGTCAGCACTACAAAGAGGAAGAGTTCCTCATGTTATAGTGGCACGATACCACGATAAGGTACCCGGTTAGGGATAAAGCCTCGGCCTTGCAAGCCATGTCGTTACGGCATAACACCGCAAGGGAGCCTAAGGCTTCATGCTGGGTAGTTTGGCACTACAAAGAGGCGGTTGCCTCATGCTACAGTAGTATGACACTACGATGAGGTTCCCGGTACGGGGTAAGGCCTCGGTTTTATGCTATGTCATAGCGGCGTAGCACCGCAAGGGAAGCGCTTTCCATGTCTCTTTATAATGAACTCACCTATAGTGTATGGACAAAGAGATATCAGGCCGTCTCTTGAGGGTAAACTTGTAGACGCCTAAAATTATACACTGAAACCAGGCTAGCACAGGGCCTTTAATGTGTAGCCAGAAGCACATGTAACTACATTATGTGAGTGGAAAGAATTTTAGCTATGATGCAGAATTCAAGGCTTAGTCCAGTCTGGTATTATAGTCTGATTTTTGATCCATGCGGGAAGATTCAAGTCGTCAGCGACATCTCTCCTAATGCATGATTGACAGTTGCTGTGGAGAACACTTACACCCATATATATAGAGATATGTGGGGGATTGTTGGAATTTTGGTTTTTCCTTTAGAAAACTTTAGTCCCACATCGAAAAAAACAAAGAGATTGTATCTCTATATATTAGATTTACTGTTATTGGAGATACACATGTGGTATGGAGGTGCACATGGGTTTGCCATGTGGGGTTATTTTTCTAATGAAAAAAAGATAAAATCAACAATTAAAGCATTCATGCTTTTTGCTCTTGGGAAATTTATTTCCATGGGAGCTAAGTCCCGTAGGAGCTTAGTGACTCGGACTCGGGCTCATGAGGCGTAATGTGGCATTTTGTTGGCGCACTTTGCACTTAGCATATTAGCATCGTCGCTAGGCGCATAGTGCGCTTTAGTTGCGCTCGTTGCGCGAGCCACATGCGCTGCCATGTTGCACAAGCCCACTTGTGCTGCCCAGTTGTGCAAATCCACTTGCGCTGCCCAGTTGCGCAAACCGAGTTGCGCTGTCCAGGTGCGCGCCCAGGTTGCGCTCAGGTTGCGCTGGGTTGCGCTTAGTTGCACGGGTGGCTCGAGTTGCGCTGAGTTGTACGGGTTGCTCGGGTTGCGCGGGCGCGCTGGTTGCGCTGCGTGCGTTGTGTGCGTAGTGCGTGCAGTGTACGTAATATGCGCAGTTCAGTACGTACTCTGTCGCACAGAGTGCAAGGAGCGAGGGGTGTGCGCAGTTGGCGCAACTTGCAGCAGAACGTGCGTTTGCATGTTCTGGGCGGTTGCTATATATTCGGGATGGTTTTTACCACATCTCTAAATTTGTGGCAACCGAACAGTTGCTGCAGGGCCTATATAAGGTATCCTCTCTCTCTCAAGGCTAATTACAGAATAGAAAGAAAAGCCACCACAGAAAGTTTACGAAGTATTTTTTAACATAAGTAAACAGAGAATTCAGAAGTGTTCTTTAACACAGTTCTGATCTTCCAGTAGCCTTCAAGAGAGAGAGAGGAAAGGTGCCACACCAGCGTTGCTTTTGTACGGGAGTTCGTATCCATCCAAGGAGTCAAAAGAGTAGGAGTGTTCCAAGTTCTCTGACGAACTTGCTGGTTCTTGGAAGCTGTTCGTGTAGGGCGAATAAAGCTTTGAGCAACGGTGATTATTCACCCTAGCAGGAGTTCTTCCATCTTTTACCAGTCATCTTCTTCGTTGCTGCCAGTAATTCTGATTGTATCTTCTTTTTAGAAGTACTACGATCTGATTGCTGTTGATTACAAAATCTTTTTAGATTCTCGTAATTCAGAATCACCTTCCTTGAAGTATTGATTTGAAACATTGTTTTTACAATTGTTTCATTTTCTCAGTTTTACATCAAAAAATTGTGTCCCGACACTAACAATCTCAAAGCTTTATTGCTACGATGGAAAACGTTAATGCTTCACTCCTCAATACTGAATTTTGTAAGTTAGAAAAGTTTGATGGAGAGCATTATCAAGTCTGAAAGAGGAAGGTTTATCTCAATCTTCAACTCAGAGACGTTGATCACGTGCTTCTTGAAGAGGAACCTACCGTTCCAGATACTGGGTCTGCTGCCACAATCACTGTGGCTACTAAACTTCAGGCCAAGTGGAGAAGAGAAAATAGCATTTGCAGGCTGCTTATCATGAATGCTATGGAGGATTCCCTAGCAGAATCCTACAGTAAGAAGATAATTACCAGAGACATATGGGAGTCTCTAGAGAAACTGTACGAAGAAGACAAGAATAGGAGCAAGATATTTGTGGTTGAAAAATATCACAAATGGCTCTTTGAGGACGAGAAGTCCATGTTGCCGCAAGTAAAAGAATTTCTGAAGCTGCGACAAAAGTTGGAAGACGAGGCGATGCCCCTCCCTGACAAGTTTGTTGTTGGAGGGATTGTCTCAAAGCTTCCCGCTGGGTGGAGTAAGTTCTATGCAAACATGCATAGGAAGAAGCTTGAGATTAGCCTTGAGGATCTCTTGCAGGAAATCTATGTTGAGGACCAGATGCGGGCTCAACTGAAGGTAGACGTACTGTCCAAGCAATTGGCTAACGCCAATCTGGTTCATACCAAAGAACCAAGGGAAAAGTAGGCAGTTTCCCACAACAAGAAGAAGGACCCTAACAATCTGAACGTGAAGGGGACTTCCTTCAAGTGAAAGAAGACAAAGTCTCAGATGTCTTGTTTCAAGTGTGGCAAGAAGGGCTACTTCAAAAGTGAATGCAAAGCAAAGACCAAGCAATCAGAGCAAGGAGAGCCTAGTAAGGTATCTATGATCACTGATGTTGTTGCTATGATTGCACAGGTTGATGCGGTAAGGACTGACTCTGACTGGTAGGTAGACACTGGAGCCTCCTGCCATGTCTGCTCCAGCAAGGAGTGGTTCACCACCTAAACACCTTCTTCTGAAGTGGTTATGATGGCAAACCAGGCACAAGCTGAAGTGCTCGGGATCGGAACGGTGGTGTTGAAGCTTACTTCGGGGAAGTCTCTGACGCTTCAAGGAGTAAAGCACGTACCTGCTATCGCCAAGAACCTAATCTCAGGAGGCCTACTCTGCAACGCAGGCCTCAGGATGGACATCAATGCTGGCCAGATGGTGATGTCTATCAAGGGAACATATTTCGGGTAAGCCTTTTATACCGAAGGAATGTTCAAAATTCAGCTTATAAATTAGTCCAATATAATTAATATGATTAATGAAATCACTCCTTCTGCTTATACTCTCGAGTTGTGGCATAATAGGCTAGGACATGTTCATTGTAAACGAATAAACAGAATGTCTAGTCTAGGACTTATCTCCAAGTATGGGGGTAAGGTAGAGAAATGTGAAGTTTGTGCTCAAATAAAGATCACAAGAAAACCCTTTCCTCGGGTTAATCGAATTACAGATCTTCTAGAGTTGGTACACTCAGATATCTGTGACTTCAAACAGTTCTCTACAAAGGTCGGGATGAAGTATTTCATAACCTTCATCGATGACTTCTCAAAGTATGCGTTCGTGTACTTGCTGAAGGCTAAAGCCGAAGCATTCGAGAAGTTCAAGGTGTTCAGAGCCGAAACTGAGCGGCAGACTGGACAACAACTCAAAAGAATAAGAAATGATCAAGGTGGAGAGTACAGGTCTCATGAATTCGTATCGTTCTGCAAAGAACATGGAATTGTCAATGAGACTACGGCTCCGTACTCTTCTCAATCAAATGGAGTAGCAGAGAGGAAGAACAGAATGTTAACAAAAATGATTAACTCAATGTTGTTGACTGTGGGTCTTCCTAAGTGCTACTTGGGAGAAGCTGCACTGACGGCCACTTTTATTCTGAATAGGGTGCCTCATGCAACTTCTGACATTACTCCTTATGAACTCTGGTTAAAAGTCAGACCTAACTTGAATGTCATTCGAGTGTGGGGGTGTCTGGCATATGTCAAGCTTCCAGATCTGAAGATTCAGAAGCTTGGGACAAGGACTACTAAGACGATATTCTTGGGGTATACCGAGAAGAGTGATGCTCGGAGATTTTTTGATATTGAATCAAATCATATCATCGAATCTCGCGACGCAGAATATTTTGAAGACAAGTTTACACGGTACAAGAATATTGTTCTTGCGGATGTATCGGAGAACAATGAGGTTGCGCAGGAAACTGAAGTCTTCAATGAAGATGTGGTCCAAGAAGATGTTGTTGTTGAAACAACGGTTGAACCAGATCTCGCTGAGCCGTCAACGAAGCGAGTGAGGAGGCCGATGGACTTCGGAAGTAACTTTGTCACCTATCATGTGGAAGCAGATCCGCTTACCTATGATTAGGCGATGAAGGCCAGAGACGCGATTTTCTGGAAGGAGGCGATTGATAATGAAATTGATTCCATTACCTCAAATAATACTTGGGTGTTGGTTGATCTTCCTGAAGGAGCAAAACCCATCGAATGCAAATAGATCTTCAAAAAGAAGATGAAAGCAGACAGAACTATTGACAAGTTCAAGGCTAGGTTGGTAGCCAAGGGATTTTCTCAGAAGCAGGGGATTGACTACTTTGACACGTATGCTCCAGTAGCCCGGATGACCACCATCAGAATGTTAATTGTTCTCGCAGTAATACATAAGATGGTGATACATCAGATGGATGTGAATATAGCTTTCCTAAATGGCGAGCTGACCGAAGAGATTTACATGCAACAGCCAGAGGGATTTGTCATCAGGGGTCTTGAAGACAAAGTCTGCAAGTTGGTCAAATCCTTGTACGGTCTTAAACAGGCTCCCAAGATGTGGCATGAGAAATTTAACAAAGTTATAAGGTCAAATGACTATATGGTCAGCGATACGGATAAGTGTGTTTACACAAAGTTCGCTGATAGAAGAGGTGTGGTCGTTTGTCTGTACGTGGACGACATGCTTATCCTAGGTACAGATATTAGCTGTGTCACAGAGACAAAGAAATTCATCTCAAGCAAGTTCAGTATGAAGGACTTGGAGGAAGCTGATGTGATCTTAGGGATCAAGATCATCCGGATAGACACTGGACTAGCGCTGTCACAGTCTCATTATATTGAGAAAATGATCACTCGTTATGGGTATCGGGATCTTCCAGGGATCGATATGCCGTACAGGTGTGATCTGAAGCTGAAGCCTAATTCAGGAGAAAGCGTCAGGCAGCTGAAGTATGCAAGCGTAATCGAAAGTTTGATGTATGCTACAAATACCACAAGGCCTGACATAGCTTTCGTCGTGGGAATGCTGAGTCGTTTCATGAGCAATCCAGGTGCTGAATACTGGAAAGCTGTGAAACGGGTTATGAGATATCTCAAGAAGACTCAGACATATGCTCTGTACTACAATGGAGATCCGCCGGTAGTGGAAGGCTTCAGTGATGCCAGCTGGTGCTCAGAGGTGGAGAGCGAGAGGTCCACCGGTGGATTCATTTTTACAATGGGTGGAGCTGCTATATCGTAGAAGTCGAAGAAGCAGACTATGCTCTCGCGGTCATCCATAGAATCTGAGTTCTTTGTACTTGATACCGCAGCTGAGGAAGCAGAATAGCTTTGGGAGCTCATGTATGATCTTCCAATGGTTGGGGCACAAATACCGGCGATACCGATATACTGTGACAACCAGGCGACTGCGATGGTGGCATCAAATGACCTCTTCAACGGAAAGAAGAGGACTGTGCGGTTGAAGCACAGGGCAGTACACGATCTTATCAAGAGAGGTGTTATTGCAGTAATTGATGTTCGGAGTCAGGAGAACCTGGCAGATTCGTTCACCAAGGGCCTCAAGCGTCAGCTGGTCGATGACACAGCTTGTAAAATAGGCTTGAAGGCATTCTGATATTGTATTATTGTATTCCTACCATAAAGTTTTATGCTATTAGTTCAAAGATTTATCTACTAGGCATCTAGCTTTTGGTTCAAGGGAGGACCACTAATCGAAAGAATATCAGAAACGGTGGGTACATGTTCTATTGGGCATGGAGAGGTTACGAACCTATAACCACTATTGTCTACTATTGTTTTCTGCGGAAAACGATTCCTGTGGGAAGGTTGGATTAATTGCCTTATGAGTTCTTAGGCAGAGTGAATGCCTGGTGTACTTTACAGGAAGTACGGTAGAGAAGCACTATGAGGAGTGAAACTCCATGCTACAGTGGGGTGACTCTATAATGAGGTTCCTATATATGGGGTGCTGCCCAGGAATAGAATAAAGCCTCGGCTTTGTAGGCCAAGTTACAGCGGCGTAGCACCGCAAATAGGCAGTTAGCCTAATGCAGTATGTTAAAAATAAAGAGGGGTGTTGTCAGCACTACAAAGAGGAAAAGTTCCTCATGTTACAGTGGCATGACACCACGATGAGGTACCCGGTTAGGATAAAGCCTCGGCCTTGCAAGCCATGTCGTTGCGGCGTAACACCGCAAGGGAGCCTAAGGCTTCATGCTGGGTAGTTTGGCACTACAAAGAGGCGGTTGCCTCATGCTACAGTAGTATGACACTACGATGAGGTTCCCGGTACGGGGTAAGGCCTCGGCTTTATGCCATGTCATAGCGGTGTAGCACCGCAAGGGAAGCGCAAAGCGTTTCATGCCATGTCTCTTTATAATGAACTCACCTATAGTGTATGGACAAAGAAATATCTGGCCGTCTATTGAGGGTAAACTTGTAGACGCCGAAAATTATACACTGAAACCAGGCTGGCACATGGCCTTTAATATGTAGCCAGAAGCACATATAACTATATTATGTGAGTGAAAAGAATTTCACCTATGATACAGAATTTAAGGCTTAGTCCATTCTGGTATTATAGTCTGATTTTTGATCCATGCGGAAAGATTCAAGTTGTCAGCGACATCTCTCCTAATGCATGATGGACAGTTACTGTGGGGAACACTTATACCCATATATATAGAGATATGTGGGAGATTGTTAGAGTTTTGGTTTTTTCTTTAGAAAACTTTAGTCCCACATCGGAAAAAACAAAGAGATTATATCTCTATATATTAGCTTTGCTATTATTGGAGATGCACATGTGTTGTGGAGGTGCACATGGGTTTGCCATGTGGGATTATTTTTCTAATGGAAAAAAGGCTAAAATCAACTATTAAAGCATTCATGCTTTTTGCTCTTGGAAAATTTATTTCCATGGGAGCTAAGTCCCGTAGGGGCTCAACGACTCAGACTCGGACTCGGGCTCATGAGGCGTAATATAGCATTTTGTTGGCAAGCCTAGTTGCGCAAGCCCAGTTGCGCAAGCCCAGCTGCGCAAGCCCAGTTGTGCTGCCCAGGTGCGCGCCCAGGTTGCGCTCAGGTTGCGCTGGGTTGCGCGGGTGGCTCGGGTTGTGCTGAGTTGCGTGGGTTGCTCGGGTTGCGCGGGAGTGCTGGTTGCGCTGCGTGCGCTGTGTGTGCAGTGTGTGCAGTGTGCACAGTGTGCGCAGTTCAGTACGTGTTCTGTCGTACAGAGTGCAAGGAGCGCGGGGTGTGCGAAGTTGGCGCAACTTGCAGCAGAATGTGCGTTTGCATGTTCTGGGTGGTTGCTACATGTTCGGGTGGTTTTTACCACGTCCCAAACTTTGTGGCAACCGAACAGTTGCTGTAGGGCCTATATAAGGCATCCTCTCTCTTTCTCAAGGCTAATTACAGAATAGAAAGAGAAGCCACCACAGAAAGTTTACGAAGTGTTTTTTAGCACAAGTAAACAGAGAATTCAGAAGTGTTCTTTAACACAGTTCTGATCTTCCAGTAGCCTTCAAGAGAGAGAGAGAGAGAGGAAAGGTGCCGCACCAGCGTTGCTTTTGCACGGGAGTTCGTGTCCATCCGAGAAGTCAGAAGAGCAGGAGTGTTCCGAGTTCTCCGACGAACTTGCTGGTTCCTGGAAGCTGTTCGTGTAGGGCGAATAAAGCTTTGAGCAACGGTGATTATTCACCCCAGCAGGAGTTCTTCCATCTTTCGCCAGTCACCTTCTTCGTTGCTGCCAGTAAGTCTGATTGTATCTTCTTTTTAGAAGTACTACGATATGATTGCTGTTGATTACGAATTCTTTTTAGATTCTCGTAATTTAGAATCACCTTCCTTGAAGTGTTGATTTGAAACATTATTTTTACAATTGTTTTATTTTCTCAGTTTTCTATCGAAAAATTGTGCCCCGGCACTAACACTAATTTGGTTAGGATTTCAAGTGTCAACACTTAATTATGAATGTAAATTTTGACTTAGAACTTGGACTTGGACTTGGTTTGACAAATACCAATCCCAAACAAGTCAGAGTTTAGAACATGTAAAGCTGGACTCAGCTCAATTGCAGCCCTAAGTGGGTGGCTGCGTTGGAACTACACAGTACACTTTTATGCAGCATCCTTTTGCCTTTTTATATTCCCCAACTCCCCAAATTTCTCTGCGTCCAAGGAATAAAATCCGTTTGAGTTTAAGTAGCTTTTACCGTCTTCCTTTGCAACAATTAACTGGTAAAAGAATTATAGACACAGTAGTTGCCACTTTCAAATTCCATGTTCAAATTCACTTCCAGTAACATATATAATGTGGCCCGTTGTGAGAGGTGCAATCAGAGCGGGGAATTTCCTACTTGAAAGTCAAGCTCACTGATGTCGAAACTTTCTTCTATTAAGTTTTGAGTTCATTTTTCTGCACAAACCAAATCCTGAATGCACAAAACAAATCATGAACGCATTTTGCTCCTCTTCTTCCTTAACATCTTTGAAGCTGCACTAAACCAAGATTCCGATGCTACCATGGACACTGGGACCATTAGAATATCGTGTGCTATAGAAGAAAGTATAGGATACGATTTTTCGTGTCTCTTCCTCCATTCTAAAATTGAAAATAAGATCCATATTCATCTTCTTCATAAGAATTTAAATATAAAGACAATTCTTGAGTGGGTAGAAAAGATTATTTTTGTATCTTCCTTTGTATTATATATATTTTTAGCATCTGATAATTTAGACATAAAATCGGAGATAATACTACTAACGTGAACGATTGTACAGGGTCGGCTCAATGCAACATTTTTTCATACGAAGCAATTAAAGAATCTAAAATATCTCTAATTTCTACTTTTAAGTTACCCACATCAACATTCATATTGTCATTAAAATCGTCTAATAATATAAATATGCCATCTAATTTACTCTTAGGACAAAAAAACGAAAGCCAAACAATATAGAAGAGGTATTTCACCCCAATATTTTTAAAATTTTGTTTCCAATTTGGAAACAACATAACCAAAACCAGGAACATTATATATTTACAAAATAAGTGAGACATGTTAATAATTTCTGTTAAAGGTAAAGGATCGTTGGATAATAAACTCTAAATAAAATATATGTAGCATTGTAAAATAATTCTAAAATATCATAAATAGAATTAGCAATTAAACAATCATTTTCAGTTACTTGATAATTAAAATATGGATTAACATTGCAATAATGATTAATAACATTTTTAAATTTATAAAAGATTTCAACATTAAATAAGTAGAGTTCCATTTATGTGGTGCATTCTTAACAAATATCCTAAAAGTTATACCATATTGTGTACAGAAAGTTTTAAAAGCTTGTTGCCTACTTGCAGAAGTGTTCAAATTTTGTAAACATATTTTAAGATTTTCTAAGTTTGCTTGAAAGAATTGAAGACATTTTTGTACAATTAAATTAATAATATGACAAGCACATCTAAAATAAAAGTCATCTTTCTGCTATAGGCAAAAATTAAGAACTTAAAATATTAATACAAGAAGTGTTATTACTAGCATTATCAAAAAAATTAAAATTTTTGTATTGTGAAAATCATATTCACGTAAAATTGTATTATTGTGCCATCTATTATAGAGCCGATATGTAAAAATTATAAAGGTCGTAAACAAATGTTATGTTTTTGCAACATCCACTTTGGATCTATATAAAGTGTTGTGATACAAATATAAGCATAATTTTGTTTAGTAGTTCATATATCATAAGTTAGAGCAAATTTATTAACATTTACAAAACTTTATTTTAAAGTGGTCTTTTCTTATTAAAAGATTTTCATATCCTCTGATGTGGAGATCTAGAAACTTTAGTAGAATAAAGATTAAGCATAATACTTCCATAATCATAATACTAATCACTCTCACCGAATGTAAAATGTTGTTCATCATAGATAATATATTTTGTTAACTTAGTTTTGTTACGAACATCAGAATAAGTAAAGTTACCTATAGAAGATTCTTGAGGATCGGTACTTATTTGTGTTTGTCTAGCATGCAATGTATCGTTGCCATAACATTTTTATACTATCTTTTTAAAATGTTCGTGCCATTTTTTTCATTTAAAACTTTTTGTACATTTCTTTCACTGTACACCTTCAACTAGTGGTTTTTGATTTTTTTTTCAATCTAAACCCAGTGCACCCTCATTATCAGTGACATACTTTTTCAAAATATGCCCATAAAACTGACTTTTGCCTATTTACTGTTGTAAATGGATGTCCATTGGTTTCTATAACCTATGGCTTTTAGGTTCATAACATATGTAACATATGCCCTTTGGTTTCATAACCTATGAAATGTTTGTCCCTTGGCATGGCAATGTAAGCCTATATAAAGGCCATATTTGATGAATGATATACACAACTTTCTTCTCCATTTTCTCTTGTTGTTGTCTCTCTAGTTTATAACACGTTATCAGCACCACGTTCTAACCGAGAAGGCCGTCGGCCGTTGCTCCAACGACAAGAGAAGGGAGTCCATACCAGCTTCAAAATCAGGCCACCAACCGAAAAAGATCAAAGAGCGAAAAATCCAAACAGGTTCATAGATTACAATTTTTTTTTTCCTTTGATAAGGAGTATGTGTTATGATCTGAATTCCAAATATAACCTACAACGTCACATATGATTTCGAATTCTATATGGTGATCCAAGATTCCTATATCTTTTATTATAGTTAGTTTAATATTTAGTGCCAGAGCTTACCATATATGAATCTCAAATAAACCCACTTGTTTTCTTTTGCTATGTTCATTGGTTGATATTTGTCACATCTTAACCCTATAAATTTCTTCATGAATGTCTGTTTTTCTTCTTATCTAAATTCATAGATCAACCCAATAAAATTTTGTGTAGGAAGATTGAGATTTGTGGCTAGTTAGTTTAATGATTCAGTTCTTTGTTACTTTTTCTTGATCTTAATTATATGTAATTATTTAAGAGGAACTCTCCTAGTGCTTTATAATCTAGACTATTTGCTTGGAACCTCATTCTGTGCCTCATCTTATTATGTTCGTACATTTTTTTTTATAAAAACATACGAGAAGGTTTCAAAGTTGAATATCTTATTTTAATTTTCTAGATCTGTAGTTTTCAATATCCATCTTGTTGGTATCACGAGAATTCCACTCTTATATTGGTATAGAAATTATCTTGGAGTATTTTACGTTTCACTCTTAGTTATCAATTTATAGATATTTCATTTCCAAAGTAATAAATGAAATGATTCTTAAAATTGTTACCTTAAGCATCAATGGTTGTCCATAATTTTTTTTGGAGATGCTCACTTCATATTTTATTACTTATTTCTTTTGGACTTTCCACTCATTAGTATGCATGATTTCTTAACAATAAATGACAGACGTCAGAAATTATTTAAAATTATTTGGTCTTATGTTGCATCTTTTAGTTTCGGCATTAAATATATGCTAACACCATGAGACACATACACCATATATTTTTGTAAGTGTTCCTAGATTGCTTCTTAATCATCGATCAATATAATTTTGTTGGCTTATTATGTTTGTTCCTATATTTATATGTTGAGCCTCGGTTCCTTGGGACTTATTTTGTTTATCATGATGGTACATAAGGTAAATTATGATTGTTCTTCTAGACTTTGCATGTGATTGTTCTTCTAGACTTTTCATGAGATTATTCAGTCCAAGACCTTTTATATGTAATATAGGGTCCTTGAGATGCACAATTTTTATGTGAGAAAGGACGTGTATTGTTCGATGTTAGATTATTTTGAGAGATCATGAGAAGTCATGTAGCCATTGTAATGACCCGCTCCGCCCTAGCAGAACGCCGATTCAAACGGCAAGTGCAACGACTCAAACGAGCCGTCGACCCGAAGAGTTGGCATCGACCAGATGAAGAATCGATGCAAGGCTTACATTTGTCACGCCCCGATTCGGGGAATCGCTCGCTTTTCTTCAATTTACGCCGAATCGATCGTCCTCGCTAAGGCGTGATGCCGTACAAGTCTGGAGTTGCACTTGTATAAGGCTAGAACATGCACATTTAAATCACTTTAAAATATTTGAAAGTAAGCCACAGTTGCGGAAACATTGAGACACAATATAGGAAGAAGAAATACTCATTTATTCATAATTGTAGTCAGAATACAACTTTTCTCGATAATATTTGAAATACCATTTCGGCTACATTGATTCATGAAAAGAAGTACAACTGATAGGCTGCCATGAAATAATTTCCCATTCCATACATCATGCCCCTTTAGTACTTTGAAATATAAGCAGCTATCTTTGAAATCTCCGCAATACTTTGTGCGTCTTTAGGGAAAAACAACTTGAAAGGAAACAGCAGTTCAGAAAGCTTTAATTGCGATGTGCGCCCGAGCCTTCTCCAGTACCTGTGGAGGAGGGGTCAACACATTATAACAATGCGCTGGTGAGCCCCGTTGGCCCACTCAGCTAAACCAATATTTTATTAATGACAAGCATTTTAAAGATATGAACTTATAAGGGACAGGAAACATTCAGAGTAAATCACAATAATTGTAACATGGAATAAACCATGTTTACTTTACCATTTGCCGAATCCAACTTTCCTGCATAAGATACAGGATAATAATAATATACTTACCGCCCCTGCATAAGACATTGATTAGCATACATCCTTACTACATGACCACCGGTGGTTGTGCACCATGTTGACGTGCCATATAGGACTTCATATTGGTATGCGGTTGACACCAGGTTGCGAGCCCGAATGAAGGTTCCGATACCGGGCTACCAAAGCACTAATTCCTCCTAGGCCGACTCGATCCCACCGACGCAGGTACCGTTAGAGGAAATCCTTGTATACAAGTACGTCTATGGTCATACGAATGTGTGTCCGACTCGATAAACATTGTGCATAGAATATTAAGTACTAAGCAACATGTTTATTCCCAACACTTCATATCTCAATATCATAGGCATCAATTATCTCAATTCAATGGTCAAGCGACAAGCACAATTCAATATTGTTCACAGTGTAATCAATTCTTTCAATGTTCAAGGGACTAGCATTCATTTTAATGTTCTATAGACTAGTATTCATTTCAATGTTCTATGGACTAGCATTCATTTCAATGTTCAATGAACAATCTCTAGCTTCTTAGTGGTATTGACTTGTGGCATTTAGCAACTTGATATCGATCAACGGATGTTACAAGATAATTATTTAGTTGGCATGAAGGAATAGCGAGAGGGACAATACCACCACAGAGATCCACACTCACCAAATTAGAGAATCGTCGAGAGAAAGAGGAACACTCGCACGCTTAGCCTTCCGTCATGCGTCAGTCTGCATTGGCACCAAAAGATTGGTTAATAATTCCATCTCATTGTGTTCTCTTCTCTCAGAATTCTCAAGAATGAATGCTATGCAAATCGATAAAAATGAGCAAGAATCAAATCATCGAAAACCATTCAGAAAAGCATCCATCAAAACCAAGCAGCAAAACCAGCAGCAAAACATCCAGAGAAAACTCTTGGACGCATTTCAAGAGAAACCAATCCATTAGTTGGAAAGGTTCTTATGCACTTGTCCGTGATCGATTCGGTGCCGACGGTAAGTTTTCCCAATACTCGGTTCCGACCGAGTTAGCCAAGCCACAAGCCTTATATAGTGAACCGCTAGGAGCGGGATACTACATAATATACCACTAAGAAAAAGTTTCATCCTCGAAACTTAAAGCAAAAGTCCTACCTCAAAATTATCAAACAGCGAGGGGTATTTCACCCTCATCTCTTCCTCTAGTTCCCACGTCGACTCCTCTACAGCATGGTTCCGCCACAGCACGTTGACTAGGGATACTGTCCGATTCTGTAAAACTTTCTCTTTCCTGTCTAAAATCTGGACAGGCTCTTCAGTGTAAGATAGGTCAGCGCTCAGCTGCAGCTGGTCGAAGTTCACTACGTGACTTGGACCATGCACGTACTTCCGAAGTTGAGATACATGAAAGATATCGTGCACATCAGTCAGAGCCGGAGGTAGTGCAAGTCGATAAGCCACTGAGGCTACCTTCTCCAAAATCTCGAAGGGTCCGACGAATCTCGGGCTTAGCTTTCCTTTCATTCCAAACCGCATCACACCTCGCATGGACGTGACCTTCTAGAAGACATGATCTTCTGCCGCAAATTCCAAAGGTCGTCGATGAACATCCGCATAACTCTTTTGTCGACTTTGAGAAACTCTAAGTCTTTCTCCAATTAAGCGAACCCTCTCGACGGCCTGTTCCACAAGTTCTGGTCCGAGCACTTGCCGTTCACCGACTTCATCCCAGCATATCGGTGATCGACATTTCCGTCCATATAAGGATTCGTACGGGGCCATTTGGATACTTGCCTGATAACTATTGTTGTAGGCAAATTCTGCTAGTGCGAGATGCGCGTCCCAATTTGTCTTTGAATCCAGCACGCACAATCTCAACATATCTTCAAGAATCTGATTTACCCTCTCTGTCTGACCATCAGTCTGCGGATGGTAAGCTGTACCGAAGTTCAATTTTGTGCCCATAGCCGAGTATAGGCTTATCCAAAATCGCGACAAGAATCTTCCGTCTCTATCCGATACTATAGAAGATGGCACCCCATGTAATCGAACAATTTCATTTATGTAAATCTGAGGCAACCGTTCTACTCCCCATGTAACTTTTATTGGAATGAAATGTGCCAACTTGGTTAATCTATCCACGATAACCCAAATCCTATCATTTCCCTTCTGAGTTCTTGGCAAGCCAACTATAAAATCCATACAGATATTATCCCACTTCCACAGTGGAATAGCCAAATTTTATAGTTCTCCGCCTGGCCGTTGATGTTCGGCCTTCACACGCTGACAATCCATGTATTGTGACACGAATAGCGCCACATCCTTCTTCATGCCATGCCACCAAAAAGTTGAGCGTAGATCCTTATATATTTTTGTGCCTCCCGGATGCAAGGAATACCTCGCGAAATGAGCCTCGGTCAGTATTTTCTTCCTGATATTCTCGTCCTTAGGGACGCACAATCTCCCCTTGACACGAATAGTGTCATCTTCAACGGTAAAGTCTGACGCCTTTTCTGCTAGAATCAACTCGCGTATCTTCTGCAGAAACGGGTCATCCTTCTGAGCAATCTTAATCCTTCCCTGGAGACTCGGCTCAAGTTGTAACTGAGCCAACTGCACATTCTGCGGACGGATCCTGAACTTGATGCCCATCTCTTCAAGATCCCGTAGTACCTCTTTTGCTATTGTTAGGGACCCAACTAATTTCCGACTCAAGGCATCAGCTACTACGTTCCCTTTACCCGGCGTGTAAGAGATTGTCAAGTCATAATCTTTGATCAATTCTAACCAACACCGCTGCCTTAAATTCAATTCCTTTTGTGTGAATATGTATTTCAGGCTTTTGTGATCCGTGAAGATCTCGTAGGACACACCATAGAGATAGTGTCGCCACAATTTCAATGCGAACACAATCGCTGCCAGTTCCAAATCATGTGTCGGGTAATTCTTCTCATGCTATTTGAGTTGTCTCGAAGCATAAGATATTGTCTTCCCACGTTGCATGAGAACACATCCCAAACCAAGTTCCGACGCGTCACTGTAGATCTGAAATCCCTCAGCGCCTTCCGGAAGCGCTAAAATTGGGGCCGTGATGAGCCGCTGCTTGAGTTCTTGGAAACTACTCTCACAGTCGTCCGTCCACTTAAATACGACTCCCTTCTGAGTCAGGCGAGTCAAAGGCGAGGCGATTCTCGAGAAGTCCTTCACAAATCTACGGTAGTACCCGGCTAAACCAAGGAAACTCCGTATTTCACTAGCTGATGCAGGCTGCTTCCAGTCCACCACTGCCTCAATCTTCTTTGGGTCAACGGTAACACCTTCCGCCGAAACAACATGTCCAAGGAACGACACGCTGTTCATCCAAAATTCGCACTTGCTTAGTTTTGTATAGAGCTGGTTGTCCCGCAGCGTCTGAAGTACTTCTCTCAAGTGCTCGACATGAGTCTCCCTATCCTTTGAGTAGATCAAGATGTCATCAATGAACACAACAACAAACTTGTCTAAAAACGGTCGAAACACTCTATTCATTAAATCCATAAAGGCTGCTGGAGCATTAGTCAAGCCGAACGACATGACCAAAAACTTATAGTGTCCGTATCTTATACGGAATGCCGACTTAGGAACATCTTCGGGTCTGATCTTCAACTGATGGTATCCTGAACGAAGATCGATTTTAGAAAACACGATCGCCCCTTGTAGCTGATCGAATAGATCATCTATCCTTGGCAAGGGATACTTGTTACGGATGGTTGCCTTGTTTAGTTCTCTGTAATCGATGCACAGCCGCATCGTCCCATCCTTCTTCTTTACAAACAGTACTGGAGCTCCCTAAGGAGATACACTTGGGCAAATGTATCCCCGGTCTAGTAATTCTTGTAGCTGTACCTTTAGTTCCTTCAATTCTGCCGGAGCTATCCTGTACGGCACCTTAGATATCGGACGAGTATCCGGAAATGTATCAATTGTGAATTCAATTTCTCTATCCGGCGGCATCCCAGGTACCTCGTCCGGAAATACATTGGGAAACTCTGCCACAATTTCGGTCTGATTCGAGCCTACACTCTTCATTCGAGTGTCTTGGACAGAAGCGAGAAAGCCTTCACACCCTGAGTACAGCATGTGCCTTGTTGTAATTGCTGATATGACCTGGGTCCTTGGAACACCGAGCCGCACGAGTAAGAGAATTTCGTTTCTCCGGGTAGGCGAAACATAACTCTCTTATCCGCACAGTCGATTGTTGCATGACAGGCGCTGAGCCAGTCCATTTCCAATATGATATCGTACTCTTTGATGTCGAGTACAATTGCGTCCAAAGATAAAGTCTTGCCTCCAATCTTAATGTAGCCGTCCCTGCAAATCAAAGTTGCAGGCATATCTACTCCCGAAGGAGTACTAACACACAAAGCTATCTTTAGTTGAGTCATACAAAATTTATTTTTCGTTGCAAAATCAGAAGAGATAAAGCAATGAGTAGCACCAGAATCAAAAAGTACTCTTGCAGGTATGCCTTTGTACAGCAATATACCTGTTATAACATTCTCTGCGGTCTGGGCCTCTGCCTGAGTCAAGGCATAAACCCTTGCTTGGCCACCTTGTTGATTCGGTGCATTCCCAGTTGGAGCTGGCAAGGCTGGTGGCGCTTGGCCACGATTTTGGTTGTTATGTTGGCCCCGGTTCTGATTATTGTTATGCCCACGATACTGATTGTTTCCTCTGCCTCTACAGTCAACTGCCCGATGGCCTATACCTCCACATTTGAAACATCCAGCACGACAGTCCTCAGTTTTGTGCCTCCACCTGTTGTATTTATTACAACGTGGCAACTGCTGCTGAGGTCCCTTGTTATCCCCTGTGTTGTGACGCTTAGGTGCATCATTTCTTCCCGCCGACCAAGGTCATTTCTGGTTATTGCCTTGGTAGTTCTGTGTCGTCCTACGACTAGTCGATCGATAAAATCTTTCCATCTCGAGAGCTGTCTCGTACGCCTCTCTGTATGACGTACACTTCTGAGTTAGAACATCCCGTTCCAGGCCCTCATTCAACCCTTGTACAAATCTTCCTCGCTTCGCATCGTCATTCGGTACCATGTACCCAGCGAATGCGACTCTCTTCAAAAACTCTGTCTCATAGTCATGCACTGACATACTGCCTTGTCGAAGTGCAATGAACTCATTCTCTTTTTGTTATCGGACAGCGGGTGGAATTGTAGTGCCCCGTCCCTACATCGTGCCCCGTACTTGTCCACGGGGTGCGCGAGAAAGGAACACTGTCGCTATCGATTCGGTCGGGACCGATAGGTCGGGACCGGCCGAGTCGATCGAACGGGAACGGTTGAATTAAGATCCATTCCTCGTTATGGAATGTCTTCTTCGGAACCAAGTCCCATATTCAGCGGGTTGCGCCTCGAGGATTGGCTCTGCGGCTGAGTCGGGAGAGACCTCCCGTTGCTCTGCTTTTCACGCCGCTTGCGTTGGTTTTGGCTTTGTTTTCTGAATGCGTTTTCGTGAATGTTTTCGATGGTTTTCATGGCTTGCATTTCGAACTCGCATTTCCTATCGAACTCCTTGAATAATGCAGTGTTCTAATCGGTTGCATGTGCGATTTCAGGTAATCGCGTAGGCGACGTCTAGCGCGACCAACAAGTTCCCTCGCCAAAGTAAACTCAAGGTGAGTGGCTGACCCTTCTCTTCTCGACCCCCTTCTTATCTAAATCGATAGTGTTGTAGCGGAAGAAAGAATGGATACAAGGGCACGAGCACGGTAAAATGATTAAGTTTCAAAGAGAACGAAGGCTATACCTTAATAACTGAATAATGTCTTAACTCGGTCATTGGACAACTTGTCGACAAGGAGAAAGTTTCCTCGAGCGATAACCCGGGGCCACGGGACCGACTCGGCCTAGGAGGAAACACGGTATAGCTGTGCTGGATGATAGCACGGGTTAGGCGGGGACTTTCAGCGGGGCTCGCTACTTGCGTTGAAAGGGCCCCGACTAACAAAGCTATAAGTCCAGGATGGCTTGTGGTGTCAGTGACCAATCACACGAAATATTGCTTTTGGTGTGAAAATGATAACAATTAACAGGGAAGAACATGGTAAGTATTCATAAGGCGCGGCGCGGCCCGCCGGGGGTAAGTTCCAATGTAAATTACTTTATGCTTGTCAATGCTCACTTGAAATTCATTAGGATGGTTAGAAACATTCATGAACTAAAGTCATATAAACTCATTCAACCAAATGAGAGCTTGGAACTCAACTTGCCACGCACCAGTACAAAGTGTAATGTACTGATCCTCGCTCTCCACGCAGGTACCCCGGACTACGAAGGGCGTGCCACCTAAAATCTCAAGGCGGCGTGGACACTTTTGAAGCCTCGTCCGTGTGAAGGCTTGTTTTCTGGATTTCCTTTTGAAGAAGACCGCACATCAGTCCAAAGAAAAATGACGACTCGACTTCCCGCCATAGCAGGTGGAAATATGTATTGGTTTTTACTTGTATAAAAGGGTGTAATGTATGGAATGACTATCTCATCGGCGTTCATTTTTGTAAGTTGAAGTCATGTTGTAGCCCGCGCGGCAATGATTGTAAAAAGAAGTCTATGTAAAGTTCATATTATCAATGAAAAGTCTATTTCCATTTCAAATGTGTTATTCAATTTCTCTGCGTACTCTAATTTGATGTTGTGTTTCGGATAACCTTATGACTATGCCTTGTGCGAACGCAACTTAGGTTCGCACGGCATCACGCCCGGGGGACGACTATCGATTCGACGGAATCGGGGCGTGACATAATGGTATCAGAGCACGGCTTTACATCCTTTGGCCTCGCGTCTAGAGTTTCAAACCTTTGACCACGCAACGATGAGATAAGTTGTTCCATACAATGAGTCCGTAATAATTTGAGACTGATGCGTTGCCTTCGTATCGCAGAAGTGGCGGAACCCACGGCCGAGCAAGAACAGAGCGCTTCCAGCGGCTCTAGTAGCTCGCATCGTCCGCAGGCCGGACCTTCTAACGATACCATTGAAAGGATGCTGCGCATGATGGAGGCGCAGCAGAACCAGTCCGAGGACCGACATCAACGAGTAGAGGAACGACAGGCCCAGTTCGAAGCTCGCTTCGACGCGCACATCAAACTCCAACAAAAGCAGATGGATACCCTACAGCAGATCGTCCAGACGTTTGCGGCCAACGGAAATTCTGCGACGGCACCTACCGTCACCGTGCCTACTACCACCGTGCCGGCGATTCCACCCATTGAAGTCGACACGACGGAGCTCGAGCTTCAACCAACGGCACCGAAAAAGTACAACTTTGAAGTGTCAGAATTCAAGAAGGCGTGCCGCACTTCCTTCAGCGGCACCGAGGGCCCTTCCATTGCGATCGACTGGCTGGAAGAACTAGAAGACCACTTCGAGCTTCTCGGCATCGAAGAATCAAAGCAAGTCGCCTGCGCACAACTTCAACTACGGTTGAACGCGCACGACTGGTGGGCCGTGCGCAAGCGAGCGATTCGACCGGACAACACTACCGCGCCGATCTCTTGGGCCACGTTCCGCAAGGCTTTCGAACTCGAGTACCTTCCGTCCGCCGTTCGCCAAGCAAAAGAAAATGAATTCATGTCATTGAAGCAGGGGAGCAGGACGGTGCAGCAGTACGCCGCAGAGTTCAACAAATTGTCCAAGTTCGCTGGTGCGTTTCTGCCTACTGAAGAGTGCCGCGTGCGACGGTTCGAAGTGGGACTGCGACAATCTATTAGTACGCATGTCAGCGTCCCAGAGTATAAGACCACGGGCGAGGCTCTGAACCACGCTCTCCGTCTTGAGAGTCTGCATCCTTCCGGTGCTGCCGACGTTGTGCGTCACTCAAATCACAAACGTCCTAGCTATACGGGAGGCAACAACTTCGCATCGAAGCGTCCAAACAACGGCGGCTATAAAGGACAGAACCCATCTCCTCCCTGCGCCAAGTACAACCACTACGGGCATACTGAAAGGGACTGTGCTGTCTTAGATGGGGGATGCTTCTTTTGCGAAAAAAGGGGGCACCAAATGGCGGATTGCTGGGCTCGGAGACAAAGTCGTAATGCCCCGCCCCAACAACAACGTCAAGAAAATCGAGGACAGGCGCCCCGACCTCCTCAGCACACTCAACTCGACAACCAAGCCCGACGCCCTAATGCCCAGGGGCGTGTCTTTGCTCTGACTCGAGACGAGGCGTTCGCTTCCGACACGGTCGTGACAGGTATATTGAACTTCAATAATGTACCTGCTCGTGTGTTATTTGATTCAGGCGCATCGTATACTTTCATATCGGCGGACTTCGCCGCCGAGCACAAATTTCCTGTAAAGTTGTTAGATCTTGATCTTAGCGTAAGTATGCCTTCGGGCGTGCCACTACTCACAAATTTAGCTTGCGGGGGAGGAACCATATGTATTGGGGGTCAAAAGATCGGTCTTGATGCGATAGTTCTAGATATGAAGGACTTCGACATCATACTGGGCATGGATTGGCTCGGTCCTTGCAACGCCAACATCGACTGCACAGGAAAGAGGGTCACCTTCCGCATACCTGGAGTGCCCGAATTCTGCTATTCGTGTGGTGAAGCATCGCCGACGTGCATGGTAATCTCGGCAATCTCGGCTCGGAGGCTACTTCATTCTGGATGCGAAGGCTACTTGGCGTCCGTTCGTGACACGAGGCAGGATGGTGCGAACGCGGGTGATACCGACATTGTGGCAGAATTCCCAGACGTGTTCCCGGACGAGCTACCTGGCATGCCGCCCGATCGAGAGATAGAGTTCACCATCGATACATTCCCCGACGCCCGGCCGATCTCGAAGGCTCCGTACAGGATGGCTCCTGCAGAATTGAAAGAATTAAAGGCACAACTTCAGGAATTGCTCGACAGAGGGTTTATCCGTCCGAGTGTCTCGCCGTGGGGTGCGCCCGTGCTGTTCGTAAAGAAGAAGGATGGATCGATGCGACTCTGCATCGACTATCGGGAATTGAATAAAGCCACCGTCCGAAACAAATACCCCCTGCCCCGCATCGACGACTTGTTCGACCAGCTCCAAGGTGCAACGGTGTTTTCGAAGATTGATCTACGATCGGGTTACCACCAACTCAAAGTCAAGCCAGATGACGTGCCGAAGTCTGCCTTCCGCACTCGTTACGGCCACTACGAGTTCTTGGTAATGCCGTTCGGTCTGACAAACGCCCCTGCCGTCTTCATGGATCTAATGAATCGGGTGTTCCGTCCGTTCGTTGACAAGTTCGTAGTAGTCTTCATCGACGACATCCTCGTCTACTCGAAGGATCGAGCGCAACATGCAGAGCATCTGCGGACGGTACTCCAAACCCTTCGAGAGAATCAGTTGTACGCGAAGATGAGCAAGTGCGAGTTCTGGCTGGACAGCGTCTCATTCCTTGGGCACATCATCTCCGCCACGGGCATCGCAGTCGATCCGAAGAAAGTCGAGGCAGTTGCTGATTGGAAATGGCCCGCATCAGTTGGCGAAATTCGAAGCTTCCTAGGCTTGGCGGGATACTACCGACGCTTCGTGAAGGACTTCGCGAAGATTGCATCGCCGTTGACTCGCCTCACCCAGAAAGGAGTCGCATTCAAGTGGTCAGACGACTGTGAAGCTTCCTTCCAGGAGCTCAAACAACGGCTCGTTTCGATCCCGATACTTGCTCTTCCTGAAGGGACGGAGGGATTTCAAATCTTCAGCGATGCTTCTGGCCAGGGCTTGGGGTGTGTGCTCATGCAGCGGGATAAGGTGATATCTTTTGCTTCCCGGCAGTTGAAGCCGCACGAGAAGAACTACCCCACGCACGACCTAGAACTAGCGGCAATTGTGTTCGCGTTGAAGCTGTGGCGTCACTATCTCTATGGCGTGGCGTGCAGGATTTATACGGACCACAAAAGCCTCAAGTATCTCTTCACCCAGAAAGAACTGAATTTGCGGCAGAGGCGATGGCTCGAACTAATCAAAGACTATGACTTATCAATCGACTACACGCCGGGCAAGGGAAATGTGGTAGCGGATGTGCTGAGCCGAAAGTACTTAGCTTCATTATGCATCAATGATCGACTGCTGCGTGACTTAGAAGGAATGGGCATTGAACTTCGAGTTCGTTTCAGAGACGTGAAACTGGCACAACTGCGGGTGGAACCGAGCCTACTGGAGAGGATCAAGTCTGCACAGAAGGACGACCCCTACCTGGAGAAGATGCGGAAGCTGATATCGACAGGGAAAGCGTCTGACTTTGCAGAGGACGAGTCGGGAGTGTTGCGCGTGAAGGGACGGCTATGCGTACCGGACGACGTAGAACTCAGAAAGGAGATAATGACGGAGGCACACTATGCAAAATATTCCTTGCATCCTGGCAGCACCAAGATGTATAAGGACCTCCGCGTTGTCTTTTGGTGGCACGGCATGAAGAGGGACGTAGCGCTCTTTGTGTCAAAATGTATGGCCTGTCAGCAAGTCAAAGCCGAGCACCAGCGACCGGGCGGGGAGATGCAGAACCTTGCCATTCCAGAGTGGAAATGGGATCACATCACTATGGACTTCGTTGTTGGCTTGCCGAGGACGCCGCGGGGAAATGACGCCGTCTGGGTCATCGTCGATCGACTAACCAAGTCAGCGCACTTTATCGCCATCAAAGTTACTTGGAGCGTCGACCGCCTTGCTCAGATATATCTTGATGAAATAGTTCGGCTGCACGGGGTCCCAGTTTCTATCGTCTCGGATCGGAATGGACGGTTCGTAGCACGTTTCTGGAGTAGTCTACATTCAGCACTGGGGACCAAGTTGAAGTTCAGCTCAGCTTATCATCCTCAGACTGACGGCCAAACAGAGCGGGTGAACCAAATTCTCGAAGACATGTTGCGACTCTGTGCTATCGACTTGAAGTCAAGTTGGGACGTCCATCTACCGCTGGCCGAGTTTGCATACAACAACAGCTATCAGTCCAGCATCCAAATGGCGCCGTATGAAGCTTTGTACGGCCGGAAGTGTAGATCGCCCATTTGCTGGGATGAAGTCGGGGAACGGCAGATACTTGGTCCGGAGCTGGTGGAGCAGACTGTGCAGAAGGTCAAGTTGATACGTGAAAGATTGAAGATAGCACAAAGCCGGCAGAAAAGCTATGCCGACACGCACCGACGCCCCCTCGAGTTCTCGGAAGGCGACCATGTATTCCTGAAGGTGATGCCTATGCGTGGAGTATCCCGGTTCGGTACGAAAGGAAAGTTGAGCCCAAGATTTGTTGGCCCGTTCGAAATATTGAAGCGAGTCGCCCCGGTAGCTTACCAGATCGCCTTGCCGCCTGCATTGTCAGAGGTACATGACGTCTTCCACGTCTCGCAATTGCGGAAGTACGTGCACGATCCGGGGCATGTGGTAGATTTGGGTAAGCTGGACCTGAAGACGGACTTATCATATGTCGAAGAGCCGGTGCAAATCTTAGAGCGCAAGGATAAACTTCTCCGCAACCGTGCTATTCCACTAGTCCGCGTTCTCTGGAGAAACCATTCCGTCGAGGAGTCGACTTGGGAGCTTGAGTCAGAAATGAAGGAGAAGTTCTCTTCATTATTCTCGTAGAGGTAGGTTCTATTTTAAGTTTCGAGGACGAAACTTTTTCTTAGTTGGTTATGGTGTAGTGCCCCGTCCCTACATCGTGCCCCGTACTTGTCCACGGGGTGCGCGAGAAAGAAACACTGTCGCTATCGATTCGGTCGGGACCGATAGGTCGGGACCGGCCGAGTCGATCGAACGGGAACGGTTGAATTAAGATCCATTCCTCGTTATGGAATGTCTTCTTCGGAACCAAGTCCCATATTCAGCGGGTTGCGCCTCGAGGATTGGCTCTGCGGCTGAGTCGGGAGAGACCTCCCGTTGCTCTGCTTTTCACGCCGCTTGCGTTGGTTTTGGCT
Source organism: Iris pallida (assembly GCA_029216955.1). Lineage (NCBI taxonomy): Eukaryota > Viridiplantae > Streptophyta > Magnoliopsida > Asparagales > Iridaceae > Iris > Iris pallida. The sequence continues at coordinate 2,298,849 of JANAVB010025198.1, forward strand.
TTGTTTTCTGAATGCGTTTTCGTGAATGTTTTCGATGGTTTTCATGGCTTGCATTTCGAACTCGCATTTCCTATCGAACTCCTTGAATAATGCAGTGTTCTAATCGGTTGCATGTGCGATTTCAGGTAATCGCGTAGGCGACGTCTAGCGCGACCAACAAGTTCCCTCGCCAAAGTAAACTCAAGGTGAGTGGCTGACCCTTCTCTTCTCGACCCCCTTCTTATGTAAATCGATAGTGTTGTAGCGGAAGAAAGAATGGATACAAGGGCACGAGCACGGTAAAATGATTAAGTTTCAAAGAGAACGAAGGCTATACCTTAATAACTGAATAATGTCTTAACTCGGTCATTGGACAACTTGTCGACAAGGAGAAAGTTTTCTCGAGCGATAACCCGGGGCCACGGGACCGACTCGGCCTAGGAGGAAACACGGTATAGCTGTGCTGGATGATAGCACGGGTTCGGCGGGGACTTTCAGCGGGGCTCGCTACTTGCGTTGAAAGGGCCCCGACTAACAAAGCTATAAGTCCAGGATGGCTTGTGGTGTCAGTGACCAATCACACGAAATATTGCTTTTGGTGTGAAAATGATAACAATTGACAGGGAAGAACATGGTAAGTATTCATAAGGCGCGGCGCGGCCCGCCGGGGGTAAGTTCCAATGTAAATTACTTTATGCTTGTCAATGCTCACTTGAAATTCATTAGGATGGTTAGAAACATTCATGAACTAAAGTCATATAAACTCATTCAACCAAATGAGAGCTTGGAACTCAACTTGCCACGCACCAGTACAAAGTGTAATGTACTGATCCTCGCTCTCCACGCAGGTACCCCGGACTACGAAGGGCGTGCCACCTAAAATCTCAAGGCGACGTGGACACTTTTGAAGCCTCGTCCGTGTGAAGGCTTGTTTTCTGGATTTCCTTTTGAAGAAGACCGCACATCAGTCCAAAGAAAAATGATGACTCGACTTCCCACCATAGCAGGTAGAAATATGTATTGGTTTTTACTTGTATAAAAGGGTGTAATGTATGGAACGACTATCTCATCGGCGTTCATTTTTGTAAGTCGAAGTCATGTTGTAGCCCGCGCGGCAATGATTGTAAAAAGAAGTCTATGTAAAGTTCATATTATCAATGAAAAGTCTATTTCCATTTCAAATGTGTTATTCAATTTCTCTGCGTACTCTAATTTGATGTTGTGTTTCGGATAACCTTATGACTATGCCTTGTGCGAACGCAACTTAGGTTCGCACGGCATCACGCCCGGGGGACGACTATCGATTCGACGGAATCGGGGCGTGACAGGAATGAATTGAGTAATGAAAGCCTGCTTGAAGGCCTCCCAAGACATCTTTATATCCTGACTATTTCTGTAAAGTGCCTGTCTCTGCGAAATCTACCACTCCTGGGCCTTGAGACGAAGTTGTACAGCGGTACACTCTACTCTCTTACTGCCCTGAATCTCTAACATTCGAAAATAGCCCTCCAGTGTGTTCAAGAAGCCCATCACCTCATCTGGCTCCTCTTTCCCATTAAATTCAGGCGGGTCGCAACTTTTAAATAAAGAGAACTTGAAGCTCGTTCTCTTCCGTGTCGGCGTCTCAGATTTCTCTACCGGCACTTCCACGGTCTCGGTTGCTGCGGCCTTTGCAGAAACCTTGGAATCGGCCGACAGCTTGGTGACAATCTGAGTTAGACTATCCACCTGCTTTTGTTGAGCATCCAGCTGCTCCTGAAACTGATACTAAAGCTGCTCCTGAAGCGCACGATGTTGAGCTTCGCTCTGCTTCCTCTGAGCCTCCATTTGCTTAATCAGTTTCTCAATCGGGTCCGACGATGAATTCGTCTTTGTGCTATCACCCTTGGTCATTCTACAACAAAGAAATAACTCCATTAGCACTCATAAAATATTTATGGGCTTATTGTATGGAATATTATTTCATGCCAGCACTATCGACACCATCAATCGAGAAAATTTGCATCAAGACTTCCTTTTTGAAACATTTTTCTTTTGAAATTCGAGGATTCTAAACCGTGCTCTGAAACCAACTTGTCACGCCCCGATTCGGGGAATCGCTCGCTTTGCTTCGATTCACATCGAATCGATCGTCCTCGCTAAGGCGTGATGCCGTACAAGTCTGGAGTTGCACTTGTATAAGGCTAGAACATGCACATTTAAATCACTTTAAAACATTTGAAAGTAAGCCACAGTTGCGGAAACATTGAGACACAATATAGGAAGAAGAAATACTCATTTTATTCATAATTGTAGTCAGAATACAACTTTTCTCGATAATATTTGAAATGCTATTTTGGCTACATTGATTCATGAAAAGAAGTACAACTGATAGGCTGCCATGAAATAATTTCCCATTCCATACATCATGCCCCTTTAGTACTTTGAAATATAAGCAGCTATCTTTGAAATCTCCGCAATGCTTTGTGCGTCTTTAGGGAAAAACAACTTGAAAGGAAACAGCAGTTTAGAAAGCTTTAATTGCGATGTGCGCCCGAGCCTTCTCCAGTACCTGTGGAGGAGGGGTCATCACATTATAACAATGCGCTGGTGAGCCCCGTTGGCCCACTCAGCTAAACCAACATTTTATTAATGACAAGCATTTTAAAGATATGAACTTATAAGGGACAGGAAACATTCAGAGTAAATCACAATAATTATAACATGGAATAAACCATGTTTACTTTACCATTTGTCGAATCCAGCTTTCCTGCATAAGATACAGGATAATAATAATATACTTACCGCCCCTGCATAAGACATTGATTAGCATACATCCTTACAACATGACCACCGGTGGTTGTGCACCATGTTGACGTGCCATATAGGACTTCATATTGGTATGCGGTTGACCATTCACCAGGTTGCGAGCCCGAATGAAGGTTCCGATACCGTGCTACCAAAGCACTAATTCCTCCTAGGCCGACTCGATCCTACCGCCGCAGGAACCGTTCGAGGAAATCCTTGTATACAAGTACGTCTATGGTCATGCGAATGTGTGTCCGACTCGATAAACATTGTGCATAGAATATTAAGTACTAAGCAACATGTTTATTCCCAACACTTCATATCTCAACATCATAGGCATCAATTATCTCAATTCAATGGTCAAGCGACAAGCACAATTCAATGTTGTTCACAGTATAATCAATTCTTTCAATGTTCAAGGGACTAGCATTCATTTCAATGTTCTATAGACTAGTATTCATTTCAATGTTCTATGGACTAGCATTCATTTCAATGTTCAATGAACAATCTCTAGCTTCTTAATGGTATTAACTTGTGGCATTTAGCAACTTGATATCGATCAACGGATGTTGCAAGACAATTATTTAGTTGGCATGAAGGAATAGTGAGAGGGACAATACCACCACAGAGATCCACACTCACCAAATTAGAGAATCGCCGAGAGAAAGAGGAACACTCGCACGCATAGCCTTCCGTCACGCGTCAGTCTGCATTGGCACCAAAAGATTGGTTAATAATTCCGTCTCGTTGTGTTCTCTTCTCTCAGAATTCTCAAGAATGAATGCTATGCGAATCGATGAAAACGGGCAAGAATTAAATCATCAAAAACCATTCAGAAAAGCATCTATCAAAACCAAGTAGCAAAACCAGCAGCAAAACATCCAGAGAAAACTCTTGGACGCATTTCAAGAGAAACCAATCCATTAGTTGGAAAGGTTCTTATGCACTTGTCCGTGATCGATTCGGTGCCGACGGTAAGTTTCTCCAATACTCAGTTCCGACTGAGTTAGCCAAGCCACAAGCCTTACATAGTGAACCGCTAGGAGCGAAATACTACAACATTGGCCTGTCAAGATGAATCCAGACTTAGACTTTCAAAGGCGCGCTCGGAGTATCGCTCGGCCGATGCGAACATCGCTAAGGTGTGTGGCTCCGATGAACCCGTCTTTGCTTAGACTAGACACATAACAATATGGACACTATTGCTAGAATCGCTAGGCGATAATACCGCGCATGCTAATTAATGACTCAACGCACCTAGCTAAGGGAATAATCCCATCTTGTATGCTTGTATAGAATATGAAAAAGAATATGGAAAATGTGAGAACTCTCGTACCGCGCTCCACGTTCGTGCAAAGGCACAAGCTTACGTGCAAGTCCCTTATGCGTTCAACAATGAAACAAAGAATGGTTTACAACAATAAAACGGAAAACAATCAACATTGTCGTTCCGAGTAGAGTATAGCAACATTGAAAGACTATGGGACCGATGGGTCGCCAAGGCGACTCCCGTACGAGGAGTTACAAAAATGTATGAATGAATGAATGAACGAATAAGTGAATGAATGAATCGACGAATGAATAAATGAATATGTGAATGAATCAATGAACAAACAGACAAGTGAAAGAATAAAAAAAAGAATGAATGAAAGATAAGAAGGAAAGAATGGTTAGCGACAGGTGTGACGGGCACATGCAACGGGACTCGCTACCCGCGCTGTACGGACGCCAACCTGGTCGATAACGCATTAAGGCTAAGGGTTAGCCTACGGCGCAGAGACAGCCGTTAAGTTAAAATGACAAATAAAATGAAATGGTCGTGGACACCTCCATTGTAGTGCCCCGTCCCTACATCGTGCCCCGTACTCTGTCCACGGGGTGCACGAGAAAGGAACACTGTCGCTATCGATTAGGTCGGGACCGATAGGTCGGGATCGGCCGAGTCGATCGAACGGGAACGGTTGAATTAAGACCCATTCCTCGTTATGGAATGTCTTCTTCGGAACCAAGTCCCATATTCAGCGGGCTGCGCCTCGAGGATTGACTCTGCGGCTGAGTCGGGAGAGACCTCCCGTTGCTCTGCTTTTCACGCCGCTTGCGTTGGTTTTGGCTTTGTTTTCTGAATGTGCTTTCGTGAATGTTTTCAATTGTTTTCATGGCTTACATTTCGAACTCGCATTTTCTATCGAACTCCTTGAATAATACAGTATTCTAATCGGTTGCTTATGCGATTTTAGGTAATCGCGTAGGTGACGTCTAGTGCGACCACCAAGTTCTCTCGCCGAAGTAAACTCAAGGTGAGTGGCTGACCCTTCTCTTCTCGACCCCTTCTTTGGCAAATCAATAGTGTTGTTGCGGATGAAAGAATGAATGCAAGGGCACGAACACGATGAAAATGAACAAGTTTCAAAGAGAACGTAGGCTATATCTTCATAACTAAAAAGAATTATCTTTGCACGGTCATTGGACAACTCGTGCACGAGGAACGGCTTCCTCGAGCGATACCCCGAGACACGGGATCGTTTCAGCCTAGGAGGAAGCAAAAGATAGCTGTGCTCGACGAAAGCAAAGATATGGTTAGTCGGGAGAACTTGCAGCGGGGCTCGCTACCCGCGCTGAAAGGATCGCCGTCTAACCCAGCTATAGTCCAAATATGGCTTGTGGTGCCAGTGACCTTCACGAACACGAATTTGCATACGAAAATGATAACAACTGACAGAAAAGAACATTGTAAGTCTTAAAGGCGCAGCATGGTCCGCCGGGGGTAAGTTTCGAAGTAAATTATATTATGCTTGTCATTCTCGCTTGAAATTCATTAGGAGTTAGAAACATTCATGAACTAAGTCATATAAACTCATTCAACCAAATGAGAGCTTGGAACTTAAATAGCCATGCACCAGTACAAAGTATAATGTACTGATCCTCGCTCTCCATACAGGTACCCCGAACTACAAAGGGCGTGCCACTTGAAAGCTCAAGACGAAGTGAACCCTTTTGAAGCCCCGTCCGCGTGTAAAGGCTTGTTCCTGGATTCCTTTTGAAGAAGATCCGCACTCAATCCAAAAGAAGATGGCGGCTCGACTCGCCTCGATAGCAGGTGGAAAGATGTTATATTTTGCTTGTAAAAAGGGATATAATGTATGGAACGACTATCTCATCGGCGTTCATTTTGTAAGTCGAGTCATGTTGTAGCCCGCACGACAATGATTGTAAAGGAGTCTATGTAAAGTTTTATTATCATCAATAAAAAAGTCTATTTCTATTTCAAATGTGTCATTCAATTTCTCTGCGTACTCTAACTTGATGTTGTGTTTCGGATAACCTTATGACTATGCCTTGTGCGATCGCAACTTAGGTTCGTACGACATCACGCCCGGAGAACGACTATCGATTCTACGAAATCGGGGCATGACATAATGGTATCAGAGCACAGCTTTACATCCTTTGGCCTCGCGTCTACAGTTCCAAACCTTTGACCTCGCATCGATGAGATAAGTTGTTCCAACAATGAGTCCGTAATAATTTGTGACTGATGCGTTTGCCTTCGTATCGCAGAAGTGACGGAACCTACGACCGAGCAAGAATAGAGCGCCTCAAGCGGCTCTAGTAGTTCGCATCGTTCGCAGGCCGGACCTTCTAATGATACAATCGAAAGGATGCTGCGCATGATGGAGGCGCAGCGAAACCAGTTCGAGAACCGGCATCAGCAGGTAGAGGAACGACAGGCCCAGTTCGAAGCTCGCTTCGAAGCTCGCTTTGATGCACATGCCAAACTTCAGCAAAATGAGCTATATACCCTACAGCAGATTGTCCAGACAATGACGGCCAACAGGAATTCTACGACTACGCCTACCGTCACCGTGCCGGCAATCCAGCCCATTGATATCGACACGGAGGATCCCGAGCGTCAACCAGCGGTACCAAAAAAGTATAACTTTAAAGTGTCAAAATTCAAGAAGGCGTGTCGTACTTCTTTCAGCGGCACCGAGGGTCCTTCCATAGCGATCGACTGGTTGGAAGACCTGGAAGATCACTTTGAGCTTCTTGGCATTGAAGAATCGAAGCAAGTCGCCTGCGCACAACTTCAGCTACGGTTGAACGCGCACGACTGGTGGGCTATGCGCAAGCGAGCGATCCGACCGGACAACACCACTGTACCGATCTCTTGGGCCACATTCCGCAAAGCTTTCGAACTCTAGTACCTTCCATCAGCCGTTCTTCAAGCGAAGGAGAATGAATTCATGCAGTTGAAGCAAGGGAGCAGGATAGTGGAACAGTACGCCGCAGAATTCAACAAGTTGTCTAAGTTTGCTGGCCAGTTTCTGTCCACTGAAGAGTGCCGTGTGCGACAGTTCAAAGTGGGTCTGCGACACTCTATCGGTGCGCATGTCGGGGTCCTGGAGTACAAGAGCGTAGGCGAGGCTCTGAATCACGCGCTCCGCCTTAAGAACCTGTATCCTTCTGGTGCTGACGACGTTGTGTGCCACTCAAATCACAAACGTCCTAGCTATACGGGAGGCAACAACCACACAGCAAAGCGTCCGAACAACGGGGGCTACCAAGGACAAAGCACTAGGTCTCGTTGCACAAAATATAATTACGTCGGACACGATGCCAGCGAGTGCCGTACCCTGAACATCGACTGTCACTCTTACGGGAAAAAAGGACACTATGCTAAAGATTGTCGTTCCCGACCGCAACGACAAGATGCGCTGCCACAATCAAATTATCAAAATCGAGGCCCAGTTCCTCGACCTCCTCTGCCCACTCAACCTGTACTCTAATATGGCCAAGATCGTCGCCCCAACACTCAGGGTCGCGTCTACGCCATGACTCGAGACGAAGCGCTGGCGTCAGATACCGTAGTGTCAGGTACACTAAAATTTAATAATGTGCCTGCTCGTGTGTTATTTGATTCAGGCGCTTCACATAGTTTTATATCGGCAGACTTTGCCGTCGAGCACAAATTTCCTGTAATATTATTAGATCTCGACCTTAGCGTAAGCACGCCTTCGGGCACACCAATTCTCACAAACTTAGCTTGCGCTGGCGGGATTATCTGTATCGGCAGTCAAAAGATCGGTCTGGATGTGATAGTTCTAGACATGAAGGACATTGACATCATTCTGGGAATGGATTGGCTCGGGCCGTACAACGCAACCATACACTGCGCTGAAAAAAGGGTCACATTCTGCATGCCTGGAGTGCCTGAATTCTGCTACTCGTGTGGTGAGGCGTCGCCGACCTGCATGGTGATCTCCGCAATATCTGCTCGACGGATGCTGCATTTCGGGTGCAAAGGCTATCTAGCTTCCGTTCGAGACATGCGACAGGATGGTGCAAACGCGGGTCAGACCGACGTTATGGCAGAATTCTCAGACGTGTTCCCGGACGAGCTACCCGATATGCCGTCCGATCGAGAAATAGAGTTCACCATCGACACATTCCTCGACACCCGGCCGATCTCGAAGGCTCCGTAAAGAATGGCCCCTGCAGAATTGAAAGAATTGAAGGCGCAACTTCAGGAATTGCTCGACAGAGGGTTTATCCGTCCGAGTGTCTTGCCGTGGGGTGCGCCCGTGCTATTCGTGAAGAAGAAGGATGGATCAATGCGGCTCTACATCGACTATTGGGAATTAAATAAAGCCACCGTCCGAAACAAATACCCCTTGCCCCGTATCGACGACTTGTTCGACCAGCTACAAGGTGCAACGGTATTTTCGAAGATTGATCTATGATCGGGTTACCACCAACTCAAAGTCAAGCCAGATGACGTGCCGAAGTCTGCCTTCCGCACTCGTTACGGCCACTACGAGTTCTTGGTAATGTCGTTCGGTCTGACAAACGCCCCTGCCGTCTTCATGGATCTAATGAATCGGGTGTTCCATCCGTTCGTTGACAAGTTCGTAGTAGTCTTCATCGACGATATCCTCGTCTAATCAAAGGATCGAGCGCAACATGCAGAGCATCTACGGATGGTACTCCAAACCGTTCGAGAGAATCAGTTTTATGCGAAGATGAGCAAGTGCAAATTCTGGCTGAACAGCGTCTCATTCCTTGGGCACATCATCTCCGCCACGGGCATCGCAGTCGATCCAAAGAAAGTCGAAGCAGTTGCTGATTGGAAACTGCCCGCATCAGTTAGCGAAATTCGAAGCTTCCTGGGCTTGGCGGGTTACTACCGACGCTTCGTGAAGGACTTCGCGAAGATCGCATCGTCGTTGACTCGTCTCACCCAGAAAGGAGTCACATTCAAGTGGTCAGACGACTGTGAAGCTTCATTCTAGGAGCTCAAACAACGACTCGTTTCGGCCCCGATACTTGCTCTTCCTGACGGGACGGAGGGATTTCAAATCTTCAGCGATGCTTCTGGCCAGGGCTTGGGGTGTGTACTCATGCAGCGGGATAAAATGATATCTTTTGCTTTTCGGCAGTTGAAGCTGCACGAGAAGAACTACCCCACGTACGACCTAGAACTAGCGGCAATTGTGTTCGCGTTGAAGCTGTGGCGTCACTATCTCTATGGCGTGGCGTGAAGGATTTATACGGACCACAAAAGCCTCAAGTATCTCTTCACCCAGAAAGAACTGAATTTACGGCAGAGGCGATGGCTCGAACTAATCAAAGACTATGACTTATCAATCGACTACACGCCGGGCAAGGGAAATGTGGTAGCGGATGCGCTGAGCCGGAAGTACTTGGCTTCATTATGTATCCAAGACCGACTGCTGCGTGACTTAGAAAGAATGGGCATCGAGCTCCGAGTTCGTTTCAGAGATGTAAAACTGGTGCAACTGCGGGTAGAACCGAGCCTACTGGAGAGGATCAAGTCTGCACAGAAGGACGACCCCTACCTGGAGAAGATGCAGAAGCTGATATCGACAGGGAAAGCGTCCGACTTTGTAGAGGACGAGCTGGGAGTGTTGCGCGTGAAGGGACGGCTATGCGTACCGGACGACCTAGAACTTAGAAAGGAGATAATGACGGAGGCGCACTATGCAAAATATTCCTTGCATCCTGGCAGCACCAAGATGTATAAGGACCTCCGTGTTGTCTTTTGGTGGCACGGCATGAAGAGGGACGTAGCGCTCTTTGTGTCAAAATGTATGGCCTGTCAGCAAGTCAAAGCCGAGCACCAGCGACCGGGCGGGAAGATATAGAACCTCGCCATTACAGAGTGGAAGTGGGATCACATCACTATGGACTTCGTTGTTGGCTTGCCGAGGACGCCGCGGGGAAACGACGCCGTCTGGGTTATCGTCGATCGACTAACCAAGTCAGCGCACTTCATCGCCATTAAAGTTACTTAGAGCGTCGACCGCCTTGCTTAGATATATCTTGATGAAATAGTTCGGCTGTACGGGGTCCCAGTTTCTATCGTCTCGGATCGGGATGGACGGTTCGTAGCGCGCTTCTGGAGTAGTCTACATTCAGCACTGGGGACCAAGTTGAAGTTCAGCTCAGCTTATCATCCTCAGACTGACGGCCAAACAGAGCGGGTGAACCAAATTCTCGAAGACATGTTGCGACTCTGTACGATTGACTTGAAGTCAAGTTGGGACGTCCATCTACCGCTGGCCGAGTTTGCATACAACAACAGCTATCAGTCCAGCATCCAAATGGCGCCGTATGAAGCTTTGTACGGCCGGAAGTGTAGATCGCCCATTTGCTGGGATGAAGTCGAGGAACGGCAGATACTTGGTCCGGAGCTGGTAGAGCAGACTGTGCAGAAGGTCAAGTTGATACGAGAAAGATTGAAGATAGCACAAAGCCGGCAGAAAAGCTATGCCGACACGCACCGACGCCCCCTCGAGTTCTCAGAAGGCGACCATGTATTCCTGAAGGTGATGCCTATGCGTAGAGTTTCCCTGTTCGGTGCGAAAGGAAAGTTGAGCCCAAGATTTGTTGGCCCATTCGAAATATTGAAGCGAGTCGCCCCGGTAGCTTACCAAATTTCCTTGCCGCCTGTATTGTCAGAGGTATATGACGTCTTCCACGTCTCATAATTGCGGAAGTGCGTGTACGATCCGGGGCATGTGGTAGATTTGGATAAGCTGGACCTGAAGGCGGACTTATCATATGTCGAAGAGCCGGTGCAAATCTTGGAGCACAAGGATAAACTTCTCCGTAATCGTGCTATTCCTCTAGTCCGCGTCCTCTGGAGAAACCATTCGGTCGAGGAGTCGACATGGGAGCTTGAGTCTGAAATGAAGGAGAAGTTCCCTTCATTGTTCTCGTAGAGGTAGGTTCTATTCATAAGTTTCGAGAATGAAACTTTTTCTTAGTTGGTTATGGTGTAGTGCCCCGTCCCTACATCGTGCCCTGTACTCTGTCCATGGGGTGCGCGAGAAAGGAACACTGTCGCTATCGATTCGGTCGGGACCGATAGGTCGGGATCGGCCGAGTTGATCGAACGGGAACGGTTGAATTAAGACCCATTCCTCGTTATGGAATGTCTTCTTCAGAACCAAGTCCCATATTCAGCGGGCTGTGCCTCGAGGATTGACTCTGCGGCTGAGTCGGGAGAGACCTCTCGTTGCTCTGCTTTTTACGTCGCTTGCGTTGGTTTTGGCTTTGTTTTTTGAATGCGCTTTCGTGAATGTTTTCGATGGTTTTCATGGCTTGCATTTCGAACTCGCATTTCCTATCGAACTTCTTGAATAATGCAGTGTTCTAATCGGTTGCTTGTGCGATTTCAGGTAATCGCGTAGGCGACGTCTAGCGCGACCAACAAGTTCTATCGCCGAAGTAAACTCAAGGTGAGTGGCTGACCCTTCTCTTCTCGACCCCTTCTTAGGCAAATCAATAGTGTTGTTGCGGATGAAAGAATGAATGCAAGGGCACGAACACGATGAAAATGAACAAGTTTCAAAGAGAACGTAGGCTATGTCTTCATAACTAAAAAGAATTGTCTTTGCACGGTCATTGGACAACTCGTTGTAACTCCACCTTTCTAATAATTGGTTTTTTTTAAAAAAAGTAATTATAATTTTTAATATATTTCGTGAAGAGTTATTTTAACTATCCTATTTAAGTTAGCCTTTGGGCTTCTATATAAATTAATTGTTCTTTTTAAACTAGCCCATTATCTTGTCCAGCCCATTATTGTTATTATTCCAGTCACTAATTTTAAACCACTGATCATTTGATCCTTCAAATTTTGTGTGGAGAGAAGCATGTGCAAATACACAGCTCACTCTTTCCTTCCCTAACAGCTCAACCATGTGAAGATTCAAATTCTTCTAACGGTTTTCCTTCGCCAGAGATGGAGCTGGCATTTTGGCGCCAAAACTATTGCGTGAGATCCAAGCTGGACACCCTATAAAATCCTTCCTCTAGGTCAGATGTGCTCAGAAATTCTGTTGAACAAATTCTCTTCTTCGTTCTCCTTTTTCCATTCCTTTTCTGGACTTGGTTCAGCCAGCCCCGGCAATGGCGAACACACCGACGAAGAAGAGTGATGCCTGGGAGTTCACACTTGGCTCGGCGTAGTTTTTGGGAGCTTCGATCTGTTTTTGCATCAACAGAGCAATCCACTGGGGAGGTGAGAATTTGAGCAAGTTCGTTTGGATTTGTTGTTCATAAACTTTGATGAGATTGTCGATTCTCCTCTTTCCTCTTGATTAGTTGTTATCTACTCACATGGCAAGGAGATCTGAGACTTCAACCGTTTGATCGTTTTCCCAAACCGATTGAAACCTGGTAAAAATACGATCATTGTTTCAATTCGTTTGGGTTGATGATGTTTGATATGGTATTCAAATCTAGTCATTCTTTTGATCAGATCTAGAGTGTAGATCTATGAAAATTCGATCAATCAAATGTTTATTGTACAAGCCAAAGGTAGGTTCTCTGATCTAGGCTGTCCTCATAAATTGTGAAATTATTATATTCTTGCTGTGTTGAATCTGTTCTAACTCTTGTGTTTTCCTTTAATATTTCATCTTGTGTTAGATTCGTGAGTGATTGTGTCGTGCAAGTGTCTGTTCCTACGGGGTCAGTTACGATCTAGCAACTCAGGTAATTCGATTTCCTGTCCTCACTATTATTTTATGAACCAGTCGTTATCTATTGATCCTGGAAATTATTCCATGATGATATCCTTTATGATTGAAGTCATGTTAAACTAAATCATGAGGAAGGATGCCAATTCTCTTAGGAATTGACAGTTTCTCAATCATGATTGATCCATTGATTTGAGTATAGAATTTACTGTTAGGCCACTGTTGTGATATTCAAGTGAAATCCTGATTGATAATTGAACTGGGATGTGAATTTCACATAAGACTGTCCTGATAATTGTCCTGGACTGATATGTAATATCCATGATAGACTGTTATATGTTTTCATATGAACTGAGTTTAGGTTGTTCTAGCTATGATGTTGGACCATACTCTGGTTTGGACTGAGAACTGATCGGTGTCTGAGGAGAACATGGTAGTTAAGAATGAAATATTAACTGGGTTCAGTTTATATATAGAACTGTGGGTTAATCCTGATTATGGCTGATGACTGACAGTTGTTCAGTCCTAATTCAAGATTGAAGTATCACTTGTGTAGTTCTGTTTTGTATCAGGACATAGATTGTTACTGACAATAAGATTTTTCCTATAGATATCAAATAGTTTTGATTTCCTGAATCACGTTCAATACTTGCAAATTGAATTTATGTTGCATTCTGCCATATCGAGTGTAGCTAGTAATTGATAAGGTAGAGCTTGATACTTGTTAGAGTGATAGGCCCCTAAGCTACAGGTTATCCTAACTAGGCTGTATCAATAGTATTGATACAGAGATGGTGGGTATTCAGGACTGGACATATCAACTGAAATTTTGGTATATTTTGTCATTTCAGTAGATTGAAAGAAATGTTTTGGACTGTACTACATTGAACTAATTATGTCATGTCCCGTGTGAATGGATATATGTATATATCCTGAAGGTAATACAGGGTATACACTGAATTAGAATGGTCAGGAATGGGAACCTGGAGAGTGAGAGTGCAGGGAAACTGAAGCATTAAACTCAGAATTGTTCCAGGAACAACTTGGGATCCAATATCCAGATTAGTTATAGGAACCTGAGACTAGTAGCCATTTCTATTTCAGGGGGGAAACCTGGAGTAATTGAAGACTCAGAAATCTGAAACCAAGTCTCAGAAATTGAGACTTGTACAAGTCCAGTAAACAGAAACTGAGATTTGGGTAATCCTGTGTTAACCTAGATTAATTCCTGAGAAATCCCAGGAATGTAATTCCTGTGTAACACAGGGAGGTATTTCCCAGTTGAACCTAGAAAGCAATGCTAGTTATTTTAGTAAATTTAGATTCCTAAGAACCCTTCTATACTCTGTTTTTGGAACTAGGCTATAAGATAGAGATTCATGTCTATAACAGGATCCTGTTATAGCTTTTGGTTTCAAACAAGCTTAATTATTGAAGGTTTAAAAAGAACCAATAAGAATCAGTCCTTAATTATTGTTTTAGCCAAAAACTAAGTTTTGTTATATCCATACCAAGTACTTAGCTCTATTTTTAAGCTCTTGATAGATTAGGATATAGTGAGTAATGTTGATACCATGGAAATTAAGGTTTATAATTAGAAATAATTTGAGAATAGAATCTTGATAAAACTAATTAGAATTAGCTGTGTATTAACCAACTTGTACACATCATCATCTATTACAGGAGGATATCTAGCTCTATTGCCTATTCGTGCTTTTCTGGAGCAAGGCAAGTACACTCTATGGTTTTGATCAGTGCATTCTTGTTCTTTATTGCTGACACACTGCGACACGTTCATGATCTTACCTGTCTTGTTCTTTCATGTTCTTACTTGTATCTTGGGGTGGAGAAATACTCTAGATATGTGACCAAACCCGATTACTTATTCATGATCTTTAGCTCAGGCCTCGCACAGTGCACGCTGGTCCTAAGCCGTACCTATATGATCTTTCAGGATCTTTTCATGCTCTTTCATGGTCTTACCTAAGTCGGTCACATATCATAGAAGTATTTCAAATCTATAACACACATGTTCAGGATTTTGTTCTTATATTAGTTTCCTATGATCCTGATCTTGATATTAGCTATAGTCGTAATCTTTCCTGTATCTTTACATAGTCATGATCTTTCCTGTATCTTTATAGCAGTACTTTATGTTCTTCATGTTCTTTACATACCTTGTTCTTATCCTGTTCTTTCAGCATTTACTTTCCATATCATGATGTTATTGTTCATTACCTAGAACTGTACTTTGCTCCGCTCCTGAATAGGATATGTTGCAGGTGAGATGGAGGCTTTATGTGACACATACTATGGACAGGATATTGCTTTCCATACTGAGCCAGCTGGAGCTGCTTCTGACCGAGAGGCTGCAGAAGCCTAGAGCTTCTTTAGTACTTTCCATTTTCTTTCCATGTATTGAGACTAGCAGACTCTTTTATTAATTGAAATGTAATAATTTTAGATATTGTACTTTACTCTGGTTGGGACACATTTATATAGATGCTGTGATTCATTTCATGTTCATATTTATCTGGTTAGTTTCCCTAGATTGGTACAGCTTACTTTGTTGTGTCTAACAACAAAGGCTGGGCGTGTCCGACTCGTATCTGGTTATTCGGGAGCGGGTCGTGACATGTTTTTAGTGGTGGTCCATGCAGGTCTATCCTAATGGTACCTAGGTTTTAGCGTACTATTGGGGGACTTGATTTACACTAGGAAAACTTGATCACAGCATAGGAAAATCAGGAAATAAGGGTATATCAGGTTATTCAAGTTTTTCAGGTGCTTATTATCATTAAAAACATGTTTGTTAGGTTTTAGGGTTTGTCATTCAACAAGTTTTCTTTTTATGCAGGATGGTCACCACGAGGAAGATCGCAGACCAGTCTGGAGTTGCAGACAGTTCTGGAGTTGCAGGCGGTTCGGAGCAGGCCGCACCAGAGCAGGCTGCACCAGACGTTCAGGCAGATCCGCTTCCGACAGCGCCTCCTATCTTTAAAGTACTGTCGCCGACTACGATGTTTGACGGCAACCAGGTGATGGCGATGTTTTAGCAATTTATGAAGGCTCAGAACCACCAGGCTGCTCAGTTCTGCGAGACCCAGAACCAGCAGGCCACGCAGTTCAGAGCGACTGTCGTCGACGCGCTGAGGACCAGAGAGCCGGCAGCACCAGCACCAGCACCAGCACCAGTAGCACCTCCAGCACCGCGAGGACCGAGACCGGGGACAACCAAGGAGTACCAGAACCTTTGTCCGATGGACTTCTGGGGCGACGAGGGGATCATCTATACAGATGAATGGCTGGAGAATACAGAGAGGACTTTGACCATGGCAAACATCCCAGATGATCAGAAGGTGTCAGTGGCTAGCATGCGACTCTTCGACTTGGCCAGAGCTTGGTATCAGGAGGACCCCCAGTTGGCGTAGCCCCGAGTGTCTTGGACAGTTTTTAAAACACTGTTCAAGGAGAAATTCTTTCCAGAGGTGGAGCATAATGAGCTGAGGATGCAGTTCGAAGCGCTGCAGTAGGGGACGATGACGGTTGCACAGTACACTTCGGAGTTCACCAGACTCAGCAGGTTCGCTGAGAACTTGATTAGAGAGCCAGAGGACAGGGCATAGAGATTCAAGAAGGGTCTCACCCGGGAGCTACGACATGCGGTGGCGATCAGTCAGGCGACGACGTATGCGAGCATTCTGAAGATTGCTTAGGCTGTGGAAAAGGAGGCGGACACCAAGTTGAAGAGGGACCGAGATGTGGGCAGCAGCAGTTTCCAGGCACCAGCAAAGAGGGTTCAGACTCAGACCCAGACGAGGCCGCATCAGCAGCAGCATCACCGACAGGCCAGAGCTCCAGCATATCAGCATCAGAGATAGCAGCTGGCGACCCCTTGTATCTATTGCCATCGCCCCGGTCACCATATCGACGAGTGCCGCAAGAGGTTGGGACTTTGTCTCTTTTGCGGATCAGATGCACATCAGATGAGGGACTGCGCTCAGGCTATAGCTAGACTAGCAGGAGGACCCCGAGGAGCTGGAGGACCACCGGCTGCACCACCTAGAGCATTGCCTGCTGCACCCCAGAGAGGAGGAGCTCTACCGCCCCAGCAGCAGAGGTTTGACAGCACCAGCACCAGCAGAGAGGAGGAGCACAGCAGGGACGTACTTAAGTCATGGCTGTAGTTGAGGAGGACGAGGCGGTGCCAGATGTGATCACAGGTTCTATATTCTTACATTCTTTTCCTGCCATTGCATTATTTGATTCTGGAGCCACACATAGCTTTATATCCTATAAGTTTCTACATAAACACGGCTTCACACCCAAGCCCACTAGGTAGAACTGTCAGATTATGACAGGAGGAGGGTCAGTGCCAGTAAGTGAGATGGTGGAATGCCCTATCACTATTGCTGGGAGAGAGATTCGAGCTCGACTTCTAGTGATGCCACTATCTGGATTCGACGTAGTCCTCGGCATCGACTGGATGAGCGAGCAGTTTGCCGTAATAGACTGCCATGAAGGGAAGGTGATCTTCAGCCTGCCAGGAGTTCCACCATTCGAGATCAGCAGACGAGTTGCAGAGAGGCCAGAGGGAGTCTACTTCGGAGCAGCTGCAGAAGACCAGGAGTTGCCGCATCCGCTGATTGCAGAGTATCTCGACGTCTTTCCCGAGGAGCTGCCAGGATTACCGCCAGATCGAGATGTGGAGTTCAGCATCGATCTAGTGCCCGGATCAGCACCGAAGTCCCAGCACTGTTACAAAATCAACCCGAAGGAAGCTGCAGAGTTGTAGGCGCAGATTGATGAGCTTGAGGGCAAGGGATTTATTCGGTCCAGTACTTCACCCTCGGGAGCATCGGTACTTTTTGTACCCAAGAAGGATGGGACGGTGAGGATGTACATTGACTACCGTGCACTCAACAACATCACCATCAAGAATAGATATCCTCTGCCGCGAATTGATGAGCTGTTTGACCAGCTTAGTGGAGCGAAGGTCTTTTCTAAGATCGATCTTCGATCGGGGTACCACCAGATGAAGGTTCTGGAGCAGGATATTCCGAAGACAGCCTTCAACACTCGATACGGCCAGTATGAGTTCCTAGTAATGTCGTTCGGACTCACCAATGCCCCCGCAATTTTTATGAACCTGATGAATAAGGTTTTCCACAAGTATTTGGATAAGTTTGTCGTAGTCTTTATTGACGACATTCTGATCTATTCCAAGACAGAGGAGGAGCATGTTGAGCACCTGCAGATTATTTTAGAAATTCTGCGGAAGGAGAAGCTGTACGGGAAACTCTCGAAATGTGAGTTTTTCTTGGACAGAGTGGAGTTTCTAGGGCATGTGGTGACTGGAAAAGGGATTTCTGTGGAACCCAGAAAGATTGAAGCAGTAGAAGCATGGGCACCTCCCAAGTCAGTAGCAGAGATTCGTAGTTTCCTGGGTTTAGCAGGATACTACAGGAAGTTCGTGAAGGACTTTGCCAGGATAGCAGAGCCTATGACGAAGCTTACACGGAAGGACGAGGAGTTCATCTGAAGCGACGCCTGCCAGTCAGCATTTGAAGAATTGAAGAGAAGACTCACGACGGTACCAGTTCTAGCTTTGCTATCGGGATCAGGAGGGTTCGTCATCTACAGCGATGCTTCAGGGAAAGGCTTGGGATGTGTGCTGGAGCAGAACAAGAAGGTTATAGCATATGCTTCTAGACAGTTGAGGCCCCATGAGAAGAATTATTCTACACATGACTTGGAGCTTGCAGCAGTCATATTTGCCTTAAAACTGTAGAAGCATTACCTATATGGAAAGAGAGTGGACATCTTTACGGACCACAAAAGCCTGAAGTATGTCTTTACTCAGAAGGAGCTGAATATGAGATAGCGCAGATGTCTGGAACTCATGAAGGACTTCGACATCAGTCTGCAGTACCATCCTGGGAAGGCGAATGTGGTTGTAGATGCTCTCAGTCGATACCCTGTTGCTATGTATCTCACCATGGACCGGCATCTCTTGGAGGATCTGGAGAGCCTTGGGATTGAGATTGTTCTCCCAGGGTATGGAGGTCAGATGATGCATATGCAGATACAGTCGGGGTTGCTAGAGAAGATCAAGGAGGCCCAGTTGCTTGATGAGGGAATCCAGGGTCTTAGAGCTCAGGCAGAGTTAGGTCTGCTCGACGACTTCACCATTGTAGAGGACGGATCCTTGAGGCACGGAAGTCAGCTGTGTGTGCCCAAGGACTTGCGGAAGGAGGTAATGCAGGAGGCCCACCAGTTACAGTATTCTATACATCCTGGGTCTACCAAGATGTACAAGGATCTCTAGGAGCATGTTTGGTGGTATGGGATGAAGAGAGAGGTCGCTAGATTTGTTTCCAGGTGTCTTGTGTGCCAGCAAGTCAAGACGGAGCGCCAGAGACCAGCGGGACTACTCCAGCCTTTACCTATTCCGGAATGGAAGTGGAAGCACATTACCATGGACTTCGTCTCTGGATTGCCGCGTACTCCCAGTGGCAAGGACGCTATTTGGGTGATCGTGGACAGATTGACAAAGTTCGCTCATTTCATTCCGTTCAAGGTTGGGCTGTCGACCGAGAAGCTTGCAGACCTCTACATGCGTCAGATCGTGAGGATTCACGGGGTGCCAGTTAGCATTGTTTCAGATCGAGACAGCCGCTTCACATCATACTTCTGGAGGAGTCTATAGCAGAGCTTGGGATCACAGTTGAAGTTCAGCACAACCTATCATCCACAGACGGACGGAGAGTCCGAGAGGACCATTCAGACTCTGGAGGACATGTTGTGTAATGCCCCGCTCCGCACGAGGCATTTGGTTGGCTTATTGGATGGGATCAGAATATTGGACCATGACTTATGTTGGGAATCAGGAGAATTGAGACTGATGCAGTCTCTCTTAGCTGGCTAGACGGAATGGATATTGGAACGTGGCTCGCTGGTGGAGCTACGCTTAGTAGAATTTTGGGTGAGTGGAACTGTCCTTCCTCCTCCTTACTCCTTCATGCTTAATAGATGAAGTATTGAAATGCTATGAACTGCCCCTAAATGTCCCTTATGTTAGTTGCTGAATAATAGAGATGCTTTTGTTGAGAATTATTGAAATGTACAACACATTGAACTGCTAATGTGATTCGCTGCCTGAGAATGAATTGATAACATTGCCCCTTATGCTTAACACTGCTGGAACAAGTAGACACTTGAATAATGAGATGCCTTATGAATGATAGAATAAGAAATGAACTGGCTATGCTATCGAACCAATGAACTGAATGAAATACTAGAATCATGTACTATCTGTATAACTGTTGCAAGAATATAAAATGTTGCCTGTCCCTTATAAGAAATGAATGAATGAATAAATGTCCCTATGAAATGAATGAATGTTAAGTTCCTCTTAAGAAAGGAATGATATGAGATACGTTGCGATGAAGCAATGAATGAGAAATGATAAAGCTGGGATCGTTGAGATCACCAAATGAAATGATGGTAATGATGAAATAAATAAGTCATTGAATATGACTAATGATGCACTGTTGCCTTTACTTTCCTTAATATATTTTACCATGCGATTATGTTCATAATCGAGTCGGACACGCATTCGCATGGTCATGGACAACTTGTATACAAGGTTTGAGTAATAATTTCCTCGAACGGTTCCTAGGGCCCTGGGGACCGATTCGGCCTAGGAGGAAATAATGATGAGTGCTATGGGAGCACGGATAAGGCGGGGTAGCATAGAGGCTCGCCACCTACTATGCTGACCGCATTATCTTAAAATGAAATGAAAGGAGAAGAGTCCATATGGTTTAACTACACCAGTGACCATGTAGTCAGAATGCATGCTAATGAATGTTTTGTGCAGGCAGAGTAAGTATATCAGATAACCTGTATTTGATGCAGGTACGAGAAGTCGGCTATCGGTAAGAAATCACATAATTGTGATATTGTATAAGTTGGTTTAACTTGCCTACTTAACATGTTCAATTCATTATGCTAGAAAGATGCCTTGCTATAAATAGTGCTCAAACATAACATCCATGCTAAGTGATGCTTGAAGTGAGAACTGTCATAATGTTTAAGATGTTAATGTTAACGATGCCTCAATGATGCCTTTTCATGATAACACATAGTATGCCTCAATGATGCCTTTGCATGATAACACCAAGAATGCTAAAAAGATATGTCCACATGAATGCTACAAAGAATATGTTTACATGCTTCACTCTGATTATTGCCCATGAACTGTAAACTGATGCTAGGTCCCAAATAGAAAGATCACTCTAATAAATGCATGCTTAAATGATCACTAAAATGTTGGTTTATGCGAGTGGGTTGGATTCTGCTCGCCAGTACATAGATGATGTGCTGACCCACGTTTTGTGGGCAGGTGCTTAGGCTTGGAATGTTCTACACACGGAGTTTAGCTGGATTGGTTCCGCGGCATCGAAGATTTGTTGGGCATACAGAAGCTCTCCTTGCACAAGATGATGTCTTCTGTTTATAAAGGGCATAATGTATGGAACATTGTAATCAGTTGTACCAGTGAGATTGTATGCCAAGTCGGTATATCGAGTTGTAATCCATTGTATCTAAATATCAAATGTAAGCTGTATAGCATTGTTCAGTTGGTTTCCAATGTAAAGTGAGATGTGCTGTAATTATTGTACTTCAATACAAGTTTTGTACTCTTCTTCTATTATCAGTAAAGAGAATAAAGTTCTACATATCTCTGTGTAGCTTCAAGTTACTCTTTTTCTCCGCTGCTATAAAGAAGTGATGTACTTCTATTCAATAAGAGAGATTGTCCTCATTAAATTCAATTTATCTGCTTCTGCCGCTGCGATGTATTCCTATTTGAAGAATAATCGATTATGTACCATCTTTGCCTTGTACAAGTGCAATACCAGACTTGTACGGCATCACGCCCAAGCGAGGACGATCGATTCCAAGAGATAAAATATGTGAATAAATGACTCTATGAATCGGGGCATGACAAATTGGTATCAGAGCACGGCTTTACGTCCTTGGTCTCTTCTTTGGTTCGTTTCAAATCAAAGTTGCATCGATGATTGACCAAAGTTGCTTCCGCGATCACTCAACGTTGCTTTCGCGATTAAATCAAAGATTGCTTCCGCGATTATATTGTTGTTGTTCTGTAATCATCCTATGTTGTTCGTGTCTGAAAGATCATTGACCCTCTTGGCTGCTCACTGGATGTTCCATATAATAAGTCTATATACATTGTGATGCCCCTGAAAGAATGATTGTTGTTGGTTTGGACACAAATAACCCAACAATGACTCGATGCCATAGTATGCTATATTGTGAATGTTGTTAGAAATGTGGGAATATAGAAAAGTGGCTGGGTATGCTGTAACAAGTTGAGAATTGCATGTGATGCAGAAAGAGTTGGGAATAAAATAATTGATGGATGAGTTCAACAGAATTGGTGAATTGACTCATGCGTGCTGGCTACTGCTTTCTAGACCCTAAGAATGTTGGCTTGTGATATTGAGACCCCGAGATGTTGGTTAAGTATTATGATCATTATAAGATCATGAATGTCCGGAATAGATTGAGTTGGTATTGTTTAAGGATGGCTTCGTTTCTGAGTGGTATATTGCCTCTACCACCTCAGAACGAGATGTATGTTGACCTTTCCATAGAATAGCAATGAGACTATCTGTGGGTACTGGGTAGTGCCGAGACTTAGCTGGGAGTCATATATTGTGCTAGATGACTCGAGTGTCCCTTGACAGTGATGCTATGTTGGGTAGCGAGATTGTAGAAATGATAACGGTTGGCTTGGTTAGAAATTGTTTAGTCGAGTGATGACTCGAGCTAGTAAGACAGTTAGTATGCTACGGGTAAATGGATTTGGCTAGAGAATGCTGTGGCTTAGAACATCTGGATGTTGACTTCGATTTGGTTGGATGTAAATTAAATATGGCTAATACAAAGTTGGTTGCTAAACTGAAAGTTTTAGAAATATTGTCGATGAACCAAAAGAATATTAGAGATTGTGCCTTGACCCTAAGGTGTAATAGATGTGAACCCATCTAGATCACCAAAGGATATTCGTTGCTCATGTGCATGTATGCTCAGGAATTAAATTGTACCAGAAAAGTGACAAGTAGCAACCCTGAATCCTTGTGTTGCATAGAGGATGGTTAATTGATACATGAATTATCAGATTGAATGGAATGAACTACTCGACCCTTGAGGTAGAGAATTTTAAGAATGTCCATATAAGATTTTGACGGCTGGAAAAGGAACGAAATTTAAGAATGCCCGTAAGAGAGTTGATGATTGAGAAACAAATGGAAACGAGAAATTACAAACATGTTGGATAATGTTGGTATAGGTGACTGTTGGTTGGGATATAGATTGTTGGCTTATGACTTAGTGGTTTAACTCTGTCGTACGGACCGAATAGTATGATTCCATAATTATATTAAGATTATCAGAATCGATGACCCTTGAATAGTTAGCATTGACTTATGGGTTTATGTGGGTACGAAGGAATTGGACCAGAAATTGAATCATTGGAAATTTACTTGATGGATTATTAGAACGATGAAGATCGTATGTCGGATTTGGAATTGACCGTAATGTTGATAGATCGATCTTAGTCGATTGTTGGGTAAGTCTAGAATGAGCCTCTGTGGGAATTATTTCCTTGAGGAAGACCCTGAATAGATAGACTTGACCCTAGCGACCAGTTGATGAATTACCAATTGCTGGCTTAGCCCAATTGGCGATTCATTATTCATACTGAATTGATACCCATAGGTTTGGGTAGAGTTCCTTAGAACTGTTGGTTGCTTGTTGGCCTTAAGAATAAGAAACTAGTATAACCCTAGTAGCTGTCCACTCTAGGGGAGTCACCTGAATGATTAAGTTTAGCTGTCAGTGTAGCTAACCTTAGAGATTGATTGAATAATAGGTGACCATTGGAGACCCATAGAATAACCTTGTGGCATTGAATGAGAGATGGTGCTAATGAGTATTGACCTAAGGGAATGTATGTTTCAACTTGAGCCTTAAGAGATGTTTGACCATTGAGGATTATATGTCGGCCATAAGTGGGAATTGCAATCGTAAGGTAAGGCTTGAGTGTACCTATAGTCGGGTAGCTAAGTTAACCTTGACTGTTGCATAGAATTATACCCTGATTCGGGTAATTGATAGTGGGTGACTTCGGATTGTGTTTTATAGAAAAGATGAGTTGCCTCGGTGAAAAATTATTGTTGGATTTGGGAAGGAATATGATTGCATGTTGTGAACTCTTGATATGGTTGGCTCTAAGTTAGACCCTTGATCGAATGTTAGAAATGTTATGCTTGGATGGAGATTGTCCCTGATGTTAAGTGGTGGCCTGGAAAATAGTGATTGTGGCAAAGTGAATAAAGCAATAAGTCAATTGAAAGGATGCTAAGTTGGATTCAGAAAAGAGAGTTATATTGTGGCTGATCGAATCGCACTAACATGGAAGTTGGCTGAAGTACATATGTTTTGGGGACGCCTAAAATATGTGTATGGATCCAGCAGAAGTGATTGGTTGTGACTGAGATAACATTATGGGAAGAATTTATCGTACTAGCACGGACTTTGGCTGAAATGCATATGTTTTGGGGACACCTAAAATATGTGTATGGATCCAAACGAAGTGATATGTTGCGACTGAAATAGAAATGTAAGGAAAATGTTGGCGAATCAATAAGAAGTTACAAGTAATTGAAAAAGAGATAGACAGATCGAATCGTTGATGGATTTAAATGGTACAGTTGGATAGATATTTTAAAATGACCGAGTGGGCTGAAATGAATATTGATTTGAAGCTGAATGAGTAAACTCATGGTGATTAAGTGAATCTTGTAGAAGACTTGTTTCCTTAAGTTTCGAGGACGAAACTTTTTCTGAGTGGTATATTATGTAATGCCCCGCTCCGCACGAGGCATTTGGTTGGCTTATTGGATGGGATCAGAATATTGGACCATGACTTATGTTGGGAATCAGGAGAATTGAGACTGATGCAGTCTCTCTTAGCTGGCTAGACGGAATGGATATTGGAACGTGGCTCCCTGGTGGAGCTACGCTTAGTAGAATTTTGGGTGAGTGGAACTGTCCTTCCTCCTCCTTACTCCTTCATGCTTAATAGATGAAGTATTGAAATGCTATGAACTGCCCCTAAATGTCCCTTATGTTAGTTGCTGAATAATAGAGATGCTTTTGTTGAGAATTATTGAAATGTACAACACATTGAACTGCTAATGTGATTCGCTGCCTGAGAATGAATTGATAACATTGCCCCTTATGCTTAACACTGCTGGAACAAGTAGACACTTGAATAATGAGATGCCTTATGAATGATAGAATAAGAAATGAACTGGCTATGCTATCGAACCAATGAACTGAATGAAATACTAGAATCATGTACTATCTGTATAACTGTTGCAAGAATATGAAATGTTGCCTGTCCCTTATAAGAAATGAATGAATGAATAAATGTCCCTATAAAATGAATGAATGTTAAGTTCCTCTTAAGAAAGGAATGATATGAGATACGTTGCGATGAAGCAATGAATGAGAAATGATAAAGCTGGGATCGTTGAGATCACCAAATGAAATGATGGTAATGATGAAATGAATAAGTCATTGAATATGACTAATGATGCACTGTTGCCTTTACTTTCCTTAATATATTTTACCATGCGATTATGTTCACAATCGAGTCGGACACGCATTCGCATGGTCATGGACAACTTGTATACAAGGTTTGAGTAATAATTTCCTCGAACGGTTCCTAGGGCCCTGGGGACCGATTCGGCCTAGGAGGAAATAATGATGAGTGCTATGGGAGCACGGATAAGGCGGGGTAGCATAGAGGCTCGCCACCTACTATGCTGACCGCATTATCTTAAAATGAAATGAAATGAGAAGAGTCCATATGGTTTAACTACACCAGTGACCATGTAGTCAGAATGCATGCTAATGAATGTTTTGTGCAGGCAGAGTAAGTATATCAGATAACCTGTATTTGATGCAGGTACGAGAAGTCGGCTATCGGTAAGAAATCACATAATTGTGATATTGTATAAGTTGGTTTAACTTGCCTACTTAACATGTTCAATTCATTATGCTAGAAAGATGCCTTGCTATAAATAGTGCTCAAACATAACATCCATGCTAAGTGATGCTTGAAGTGAGAACTGTCATAATGTTTAAGATGTTAATGTTAACGATGCCTCAATGATGCCTTTTCATGATAACACATAGTATGCCTCAATGATGCCTTTGCATGATAACACCAAGAATGCTAAAAAGATATGTCCACATGAATGCTACAAAGAATATGTTTACATGCTTCACTCTGATTATTGCCCATGAACTGTAAACTGATGCTAGGTCCCAAATAGAAAGATCACTCTAATAAATGCATGCTTAAATGATCACTAAAATGTTGGTTTATGCGAGTGGGTTGGATTCTGCTCGCCAGTACATAGATGATGTGCTGACCCACGTTTTGTGGGCAGGTGCTTAGGCTTGGAATGTTCTACACACGGAGTTTAGCTGGATTGGTTCCGCGGCATCGAAGATTTGTTGGGCATACAGAAGCTCTCCTTGCACAAGATGATGTCTTCTGTTTATAAAGGGCATAATGTATGGAACATTGTAATCAGTTGTACCAGTGAGATTGTAAGCCAAGTCGGTATATCGAGTTGTAATCCATTGTATCTAAATATCAAATGTAAGCTGTATAGCATTGTTCAGTTGGTTTCCAATGTAAAGTGAGATGTGCTGTAATCATTGTACTTCAATACAAGTTTTGTACTCTTCTTCTATTATCAGTAAAGAGAATAAAGTTCTACATATCTCTGTGTAGCTTCAAGTTACTCTTTTTCTCCGCTGCTATAAAGAAGTGATGTACTTCTATTCAATAAGAGAGATTGTCCTCATTAAATTCAATTTATCTGCTTCTGCCGCTGCGATGTATTCCTATTTGAAGAATAATCGATTATGTACCATCTTTGCCTTGTACAAGTACAATACCAGACTTGTACGGCATCACGCCCAAGCGAGGACGATCGATTCCAAGAGATAAAATATGTGAATAAATGACTCTATGAATCGGGGCGTGACATGCTGCGGGTTTGCGCACTCGACTTCGGCGGATCGTGGGAGGACCATTTGTATTTAGTAGAGTTTACCTATAACAACAGTTATCAGGCCAGTATCGAGATGACCCCGTTCGAGGCACTGTATGGACGAAGATGCCGCACGCTGCTATCTTGGGATGACGTTGGCGAGAGAGCATTGCTTGGGCCAGAGATGGTGGTGGACTCAGCTGAGAAAGTCAGACTGATCTGGGAGCGTCTCAGAGTTGCGCAGGATCGACAGAAGCACTGGGCGGACAGCAGCAGACGGCCATTAGAATTCGCAGCTGGCGATAGGGTGTTCCTGAAGATCTCACCGACCAGAGGCGTCATTCGGTTCGGAAGAGACGAGAAGCTCAGTCTGAGGTACATCGAGCCTTTCGAGGTGACAGCACGGATTGGCGAGGTGGCGTATCGACTAGCGCTTCCGGCTAGATTGGAGGGAGTGCACAGCATCTTCTACGTATCCCAGCTTCGACGAAACATTCCAGACCCGAGCCATGTGGTGGACTATTCTGAGCTGGAGGTGGGCCCGAGATTGACTTATGAGGAACAGCTAGTAGAGATCCTCGATCGGAGGGAGAAGCGTCTGAGGAACCAGACCATTCCTCTTGTCCGTGTCATGTGGAGACACCACTCTCTGGGAGAGTCCACATGGGAGCGCGAGGATGAGATGCGAGAGCACTACCCTGCATTGTTTACTTGATTGTATTCTTGTATTTCGAATTTTCAAATTTCAATAAATAATTCGTAGTATTTTCGTAAATAAATTTCGATGTATTTTTGAATTTCGAGGACGAAATTTTTCAAGGGGGAGAGATTTGTAACTCCACCTTTCTAATAATTAGTTTTTTTTAAAAAAAAGTAATTATAATTTTTAATATATTTTGTGAAGAGTTATTTTAACTATCCTATTTAAGTTAGCCTTTGGGCTTCTATATAAATTAATTGTTCTTTTTAAACTAGCCCATTATTTTGTCCAGCCCATTATTGTTATTATTCCAGTCACTGATTTTAAACCACTGATCATTTGATCCTTCAAATTTTGTGTGGAGAGAAGCATGTGCAAACGCACAACTAACTCTTTCCTTCCCTAACAGCTCAACCATGTGAAGATTCAAATTCTTCTAACAGTTTTCCTTCGCCAGAGATGGAGCTGGCATTTTGGCGCCAAAACTATTGCGTGAGATCCAAGCTGGACACCCTATAAAATCCTTCCTCTAGGTCAGATGTGCTCAGAATTTCTATTGAACCAATTCTCTTCTTCGTTCTCCTTTTTCCATTCCTTTTCTGGACTTGGTTCAACCAGCCCCGGCAATGGCGAACACACCGACGAGGAAGAGTGATGCCTGGGAGTTCACACTTGGCTCGGCGTAGTTTTTGGGAGATTCGATCTGTTCTTGCATCAACAGAGCAATCCACTGGGGAGGTGAGAATTCGAGCAAGTTCGTTTGGATTTGTTGTTCATAAACTTTGATGAGATTGTCGATTCTCCTCTTTCCTCTTGATTAGTTGTTATCTACTCACATGGTAAGGAGATCTGAGACTTCAACCGTTTGATCATTTTCCCAAACCGATTGAAACCTGGTAAAAATACGATCATTGTTTCAATTCGTTTGGGTTGATGATGTTTGATATGGTATTCAAATCTAGTCATTCTTTTGATCAGATCTAGAGTGTAGATCTGTGAAAATTCGATCAATCAAATATTCATTGTACAAGCCAAAGGTAATTTCTCTGATCTAGTCTGTCCTCATAAATTGTGAAATCATTACATTATTGCTGTGTTGAATCTGTTCTAACTCTTGTGTTTACCTTTAATATTTCATCTTGTGTTAGATTCGTGAGTGATTGTGTCGTGCAAGTGTCTGTTCCTACGGGGTCAGTTACGATCTAGCAACTCAGGTAATTCGATTTCCTGTCCTCACTATTATTTTGTGAACCAGTCGTTATCTATTGATCCTGGAAATTGTTCCATGATGATATCCTTTATGATTGAAGTCATGTTAAACTGAATCATGAGGAAGGATGCCAATTCTCTTAGGAATTGACAGTTCCTCAATCATGATTGATCCATTGATTTGAGTATAGAATTTACTGTTAGGCCACTGTTGTGATATTCAAGTGAAATCCTGATTGATAATTGAACTGGGATGTGAATTTCACATAGGACTGTCCTGATAATTGTCCTGGACTGATATGTAATATCTATGATAGACTGTTATATGTTTTCATATAAACTGAGTTTAGGTTGTTCAAGCTAGGATGTTGGACCATACTCTGGTTTGGACTGGGAACTGATTGGTGTCTGAGGAGAACATGGTAGTTAAGAATGAAATATTAACTGGGTTCAGTTTATATATAGAACTATGGGTTAATCCTGATTATGGCTGATGACTGACAGTTGTTCAGTCCTAATTCAAGATTGAAGTATCACTTGTGTAGTTCTGTTTTGTATCAGGACATGGATTGTTACTGACAATAAGATTTTTCCTATAGATATCAAATAGTCTTGATTTCCTGAATCACGTTCAATACTTGCAAATTGAATTTATGTTGCATTCTGCCATATCGAGTGTAGCTAGTAATTGATAAGGTAGAGCTTGATACTTGTTAGAGTGATAGGCCCCTAAGCTACAGGTTATCCTAACTAGGCTGTATCAATAGTATTGATACAGAGATGGTGGGTATTCAGGACTGGACATATCAACTAAAATTTTGGTATATTTTGTCATTTCAGTAGATTGAAAGAAATGTTTTGGACTGTACTACATTGAACTAATTATGTCATGTCCTGTGTGAATGGATATATGTATATATCCTGAAGGTAATACAGGGTATACACTGAATTAGAATGGTCAGGAATGGGAACCTGGAGAGTGAGAGTGCAGGGAAACTGAAGCATTAAACTCAGAATTGTTCCAGGAACAACCTGGGATCCAAGGTCCAGATTAGTTACAGGAACCTGAGACTAGTAGCCATTTCTGTTTCAGGGGGAAAACCTGGAGTAATTGAAGACTCAGGAATCTAAAACCAAGTCTCAGAAATTGAGACTTGTACAAGTCCAGTAAACAGAAACTGAGATTTGGGTAATCCTGTGTTAACCTAGATTAATTCCTGAGAAATCCCAGGAATGTAATTCCTGTGTAACACAGGGAGGTATTTCCCAGTTGAACCTAGAAAGCAATGCTAGTTATTTTAGTAAATTTAGATTCCTAAGAACCCTTCTATACTCTGTTTTTAGAACTAGGCTATAAGATAGAGATTCCTGTCTATAACAGGATCCTGTTATAGCTTTTGGTTTCAAACAAGCTTAATTATTGAAGGTTTAAAAAGAACCAATAAGAATCAGTCCTTAATTATTGTTTTAGCCAAAAACTAAGTTTTGTTATATCCATACCAAGTACTTAACTCTATTTTTAAGCTCTTGATAGATTAGGATATAGTGAGTAATGTTGATACCATGGAAATTAAGGTTTATAATTAGAAATAATTTGAGAATAGAATCTTGATAAAACCAATTAGAATTAGCTGTGTATTAACCAACTTGTACACATCATCATCTATTACAGGAGGATATCTAGCTCTATTGCCTATCCGTGCTTTTCTGGAGCAAGGCAAGTACACTCTATGGTTTTGATCAGTGCATTCTTGTTCTTTATTGCTGACACACTGCGACACGTTCATGATCTTACCTGTCTTGTTCTTTCATGTTCTTACTTGTATCTTGGGGTGGGGAAATACTCTAGATATGTGACAAAACCCGGTTACTTATTCATGATCTTTAGCTTAGGCCTCGCACAGTGCACGCGGGTCCTAAGCCGTACCTATATGATCTTTCAGGATCTTTTCATGCTCTTTCATGGTCTTACCTAAGTCGGTCACATATCATAGAAGTATTTCAAATCTATAACACACATGTTCAGGATTTTGTTCTTACATTAGTTTCCCATGATCCTGATCTTGATATTAGCTATAGTCGTGATCTTTCCTGTATCTTTACATAGTCATGATCTTTCCTGTATCTTTATAGCAGTACTTTATGTTCTTCATGTTCTTTACATACCTTGTTCTTATCCTGTTCTTTCAGCATTTACTTTCTATATCATGATGTTATTGTTCATTACCTAGAACTGTACTTTGCTCCGCTCCTGAATAGGATATGTTGCAGGTGAGATGGAGGCTTTGTGTGACACATACTATGGACAGGATATTGCTTTCCCCACTGAGCCAGCTGGAGCTGCTTCTAACCTAGAGGCTGCAGAAGTCTAGAGCTTCTTTAGTACTTTCCATTTTCTTTCCATGTATTGAGACTAGCAGACTCTTTTATTAATTGAAATGTAATAATTTCAGATATTGTACTTTACTCTGGTTGGGACACATTTATATAGATGCTGTGATTCATTTCATGTTCATATTTATCTGGTTAGTTTCCCTAGATTGGTACAACTTACTTTGTTGTGTCTAACAACAAAGGCTGGGCGTGTCCGACTCGTATCCGATTATTCGGGAGCGGGTCGTGACACTCGTGCACGAGGAACGGCTTCCTCGAGCGATACCCCGAGACACGGGATCGTTTCGGCCTAGGAGGAAGCAAAAGATAGCTGTGCTCGACGAAAGCAAAGATATGGTTAGTCGGGAGAACTTGCAGCGGGGCTCGCTACCCGCGCTGAAAGGATCGCCGTCTAACCCAGCTATAGTCCAAATATGGCTTGTGGTGCCAGTGACCTTCACGAACACGAATTTGCATACGAAAATGATAACAACTGACAGGGAAGAACATTATAAGTCTCAAAGGCGCGGCACGGTCTGTCGGGGGTAAGTTCCGAAGTAAATTACATTATGCTTGTCATTCTCGCTTGAAATTCATTAGGATGGTTAGAAACATTCATGAACTAAGTCATATAAACTCATACAACCAAATGAGAGTTTGGAACTTAAATAGCCACGCACCAGTACAAAGTGTAATGTACTGGTCCTCGCTCTCCACACAGGTACCCCGAACTACGAAGGGCGTGCCACTTGAAAGCTCAAGGCGAAGTGAACCCTTTTGAAGCCCCGTCCGCGTGTAAAGGCTTGTTCCTGGATTCCTTTTGAAGAAGACCCGCACTCAGTCCAAAAGAAGATGGCGGCTCGACTCGCCTCGATAGCAGGTGGATAGATGTTATATTTTGCTTGTAAAAAGGGATATAATGTATGGAATGACTATCTCATCGGCGTTCATTTTGTAAGTCGAGTCATGTTGTAGCCCGTGCGGCAATGATTGTAAAGGAGTCTATGTAAAGTTTTATTATCATCAATAAAAAAGTCTATTTCTATTTCAAATGTGTCATTCAATTTCTCTGCGTACTCTAACTTGATGTTGTGTTTCGGATAACCTTATGACTATGCCTCGTGCGATCGCAACTTAGGTTCGCACGGCATCACGTCCGGGGGACGACTATCGATTTTACGGACCCGAGGCAGGGACACGCCCTTGGCATTGAAAGTTCATATAAATCACGTTAAGTTATTTCCTATGAATTGTTGACTAACTTGGTTTACTTTGGACAGGAAAGGCCGGACGGTAAGTATGGGTAAGTCATGCATGTATTTCCATGCAACACGTTGAATTTGGCAACACGAGATAAGTTATGAAATATGCATAAAACTGATCCTAAAGCAAGATTAGAAAGACAATGAATGATAGATGGTGCACAAAAGTAAATAGAACGTATTTGGTAATGATAGCATTGTGGGCGAGCTAGCCTCTCCACCAGTGCATAACAATGTACTGATAACCCACAGTCTACTTGCAGGATGCAGGAGACATCGTCGGGTGTGGAGCTTTCCTCGAACGTGCTAAGACGCGGAGCTATCTCTGGGGCCTTGGAGCATTGCAAGGAGCTGGAGCACCATATACAGGACATAATGTATCAGAACATCGCCATGAATCATTCCATATTGTAAGCCACTTGGCACGCCGTTTATGTTTCAGAGAGAGAGAGCTTGAGCGATTTGTAATATCGGCCTAGCGCCGCTTGTAAACTTCTTGAATATCAATAAAGAGTTGAATTCGCTTTAATTTGTATTCATTTACTTTTTGCTGCAAATGGGGACAC